>CM069916.1:19042190-19176343 GCA_036172215.1 Camellia granthamiana | reverse complement strand
CCCTAATGCAATGCATTGTAAACAAAACAATATATTATAAGGCAATGAGAGAACTACACTGTTGACAATAACTCTAGCAGTCTTTGACTGAACATCACAAACTTTATGCCTTTTGTGGTAAGTCTTTGAGGAGCTTAAGTCCTTGTTACACTGGTGAACTTGGCAAACATGTGGTATGACAAGTTCAGAACGTGTCCCTTTCAAAATTTTGTGTTCATTAAGTCCTTGTTACACCCTTGAGCTTAAATCCATTTCAATAGTAATAAAAAAAACTTCTTAGGAAACAATAAAAGATATGACATTTTGTTTTATAAACCTACCCTTATCTGCAACCTCCCTGCCCTACTCCTTCTCCCTAGTCACCAACACGAAATCCCAAAACAAACTAGGAAATAGATTTTCAAATTTTCAAGATCCATCCATGATCATAACAATACTAATTTATTTATTTTATACATGAAAAATAAAAGTCCATCCTTGATAATCACAATATTTATTTTTTTATTTTCTATTTTTAAAAAAAATGTGGTTGTCCAATGACTTAAACTAAAGCTATAGCCAGAGAACCTACAGGTTCACTGTCTAGCCTAAGTTCAACTAAGCTGGGCACAACTCACAGGTTCACTGGTCTAGCCTGAGTTCAACTGAGCTAGCCACAACCTACAGGGTTCAACTAAGCTAGCTAGAACCTAGAGGTTTACTCGGTCTAGCCTGAGTTGAACCAAGCTAGCTAGTACCTAGTGGTTTAATTGTTTTAGCCTGAGTTCAACTAAGCTAGCTAGAATCTACAAGTTTGCTAGGCTAGCCTAAGTTCAAGCGTTGAAGCCATCTATCAACTTTACCATCATCCAACCACTTTGGTGCCCTCGCTGGAGTCACAAGCTAACACTACTTAGCTCGGCAATTATTAGATGTCTCAATCACCCCTTATATTCAAATATTATGCGTTATTTTTAAATGATGTGGGATGAGTTTATGATTCTACTACTACCAACGTTTAAATTTTATACTATCTCTATTCTAATAAGATTATGAACGACGTGGGATAGATTTACGATTCTTCTACAACCAGTGTTTAAACTTGACACTATCTATTTTCTAATGAGATTATGTTTCCTTCTCTCTCGTAACCACCATCCACCGCCATCATCACCAAATCCGCTCTTCTCAAAGCTTTTAAATGTTTATTGTGCTTGGAATTTATTTTGAATTATTTTAAAGGTATGTAGTAATGCAAGTGTAGAAAAAAAAAATCAAAACAGAGTGGTAAATTAAAAATTTTGTAATTATTTTTTGAAAATACTATTGAATTGTAATTTTTCGTAAAGAAAATTTAGTAGAGCTGGGGCAAGTATTTGGATTTTTTTTTTTGTTTCATTTTTACTAAAGTTTTTTCAAATTTTTTTTAAAAACTTTGCATTTTAGCATCTACTCGATTGCATAGACCAAATAAGTTATAAAATTAAAATGGAAACTAATT
Source organism: Camellia granthamiana (assembly GCA_036172215.1). Classification (NCBI taxonomy): domain Eukaryota; kingdom Viridiplantae; phylum Streptophyta; class Magnoliopsida; order Ericales; family Theaceae; genus Camellia; species Camellia granthamiana. The sequence goes on along the minus strand of CM069916.1, from coordinate 19,174,863 downwards.
GACTAAATAAAAATGAAAATAAGTTGGTGATGTTTTTAGATCATTCTACGCTAGATACACAAAAAATGTAAAATTTTAGAGGCAAATTAAAAAAATATAACATTCAAAAAAAAAAAAAGAAAAAAAAAACGATAGAGTTTTTAGTTGGTTGCCAAAACCCACCAAATTTTATTTATTGAAACAGAAAAAACCATTATTTTTATGTTGAACATCATCACCAAGGATAGATCCAAAAGGTGGGAAAGTATATTTAGATTTTCAAATTTCGGGGATCCATCCTTGATCATAACAATATTAATTTATTTATTTTATACATGAAAAAAAATCCATCCTTGGTCATCACAATATTAATTTTTTATTATATACATGTTAAAAAAAAAAAAAAAAACCCGTGGGTTAGCCAGAACGAACATGTTCACTGGTCTACCTAGAATCCAAGCGTCGAACCCACATTTCAACTTTACCGTCATCAAACCACCTTGGTACACTCGCTTAGGTCACCAGCTAATGCTACTCAACTCAGCAATTATTAGATGTCTCATCACACCTTATATTCAAACATTATGGGTTGTTTTTAAACAATGTGCGAGGGTTTTACGATTTTGCTACTACCAATGTTAAAATTTTATACTATCTCTTTTCTAATGAGATTATGAACGATGTGGGATTGAGTTATGATTCTACTACAACCAGTGTTTAAACTCTACATTGTCTCTTTTCTAATGAGAAAATTTAGTTGAACTGGGGTTCATTTTTAATGAACTTTTTTCAAAAAATTTCAAAAAACTTTGCGTTTTAGAGTCTACTTGACTACATGGACCAAATAAGTTTAAAAAAAATGAAAAAAAATTCATTAAAAATAAAAGTGAAAATAAGTTGGTGATGTTTTTAGATCATTCTACACTAGATACACAAAAAATGTAAAATCTTTGACACAAATTTAAAAAATATAATATTCAAAAGAAAGAAAAAAAAAAAAAAAAAAAAAAGAGTTTTTTTGGTTAGTTGGCAAACCCACCAAATGTTATTGATTGAAATAGAAAAAATCATGATTTTTATATTTTGTAATCATCACCAAGGACTGATCCACAAGATGCGAAAGTATATTTAGATTTTCAAATTTTCAAGATCTATCCATGATCATAACAATACTAATTTATTTATTTTATACATGAAAAATAAAAGTCCATCCTTGATAATCACAATATTATTTTTTTTATTTTCTATTACAAAAAAAAAAAAAAAAAAAAGTGGTTGTCCATTGACTTAAATTAAAGCTATAGCCAGAGAACCTACAAGTTCACTGTCTAGCCTAAGTTCAGCAAAGCTGGGCACGACTCACAGGTTCACTGGTCTAGCCTGAGTTCAACTAAGCTGGCCACAACCTACAGGATTCAACTAAGCTAGCTTGAACCTAGAGGTTTACTCGGTCTAGCCTGAGTTCAACCAAGCTAGCTAGAACCTAGTGGTTTAATCGTTTTAGCCTGAGTTCAACAAAGCTAGCTAGAACCTACAGGTTCGCTGGTCTAGCCTGAGTTCAAGTGTTGAAGCCATCTATCAACTTTACCATCATCCAACCACTTTGGTGCCCTCCCTTGAGTCATAAGCTAACGCTACTTAGCTTGGCAATTATTAGATGTCTCAATCACCCATTATATTCAAACATTCTGCGTTATTTTTAAACGATGTGGGATAAGTTTACGATTATACTACTACCAATATTTAAACTTTACACTATCTCTTTTCTAATTAGATTATGATCAATGTGGGATAGATTTACGATTCTATTACTACCAATATTTAAACTTTACACTATCTTTTTTCTAATAAGATTTTGTTTCCTTCTCTTCCGTAGTAGCCGCCAACGTCCGCCACCATCATCGAACCGTCTTTTGTCTTTCCCACCTACATGGACCAACTGTCATCCCCTCTCTCCATTTCCTTTCTCTGTCCCAGCCAGCCATATAGAAAAATTTTAAAATGCTCCCATCTTAGCAAATCATTTTGGAAATCAACAAAAATAGGGGATGGATTTTGATTGAGAAGTTTATGTTGATTGTGATTAACTCGAAATTAGATATCTGGGCTGCACATAAAACCAAACGAAACTCTTTCTTGATTGAAATCAACCACATCAAAACCTGTGGGTTTCCTAGGGCGGATGGGTGATGGCAGAAGAGGGGAAAAAACAGAGGAGTGAAGGAGGGGAAAAAACAAGATTTTTCCTAGTTTGTTTTGGGATTCCGTGTTGGTGACTAGGGAGAAGGAATAGGGCATGGAGGTATCAGATAAGGGTGGGTTTATAAAACAAAATGTCATATCTTTTATTGTTTCCTAAGAATTTTTTTTTATTACTATTGAAATGGATTTAAGCTCACGGGTGTAACAAGGACTTAATGAACACAAAATTTTGAAAGGGACACGTTCTGAACTTGTTATACCACATGTTTGCCAAGTTCACCGGTGTAACAAGGACTTGAGCTCCTCAAAGAGTTACCACAAAAGGCATAAAATTTGTGATGTTCAGTCAAAGACTGCTAGAGTTATTGTCAACAGTGTAGCAGGTATGACAGTTCTCTCATTGCCTTATAATATATTGTTTTGTTTACAATGCATTGCATTAGGGAAAAAAAAAATCTAAAAAAGTCACATATTTTTTTTCTAATTTCGGTTTTCTCCATCAATAGTGACGGGACAATTCCCATGTATTCTTCAGCTCGTGATAATGCCCCCAAAATGGTGATTGTAAATATCACTTACCCCAAAAAAGAGTCATGCAAGAATAATTAAGGTTTCAGCATTGGGTGAGTTCTATCTGGTTGGTGATGTTTTTAAATCATTCTATACTAGACAGAAAAAAAAAAATGTAAAATTTTTTATGCAAATATAAAAATAAAATAAAAAAATAAAAAAAAATAGTTTTTTTAGTTAGTTGCCAATCCCACCAAATTTTATTGATTGAAATAGTAAAACCATCATTTTTATGTTGCATAGTCATCACCATGGACGAATCCCCAACATGCGAAAGTATATTTAGATTTTCAAATTTTGGGCATCCATCTTTGATCATCTTAAACAGAAAATGTGGTTGTCCGGTGATGTAACTCAGCAACCTTGGGCTAGCCAGAACATACACGTTCACTGGTCCAACCTAAGTTCAAGTGTCGAATTGATCTTTCAACTTTACCATCATCCAACCATTTTAATGCCCTCGCTTGAGTCACAAGCCAAATCTACTCAGCTCGGCAATTATTAGATGTCTCAATCACATCTTATATTCAAATATTATTCGTTATTTTTAAATGATGTGGGATGAGTTTATGATTGGGGGATTTGGTGATAGCCCCCTCATTATCTAATTTGTCTTTTAAAAGGACAAGAATTATATAAGTACTTTCAAAACCTCCTAATATTTTAAAACTTGTTTCTTTTACTATATTACCCTTATATCTATCAGCTCTCCTATTAAGCCATCTTCACTATATATTTCAGAGTAAAATTTTACTCTGTATGAAAGTAAAATTTTACTCTGTGTAAAAGTAAAATTTTACATTCTGAAACTAAAAGTAAAATTTTTACTCTGTATGAAAGTAAAATTTTACTCTGTATAAAGTAAAATTTTACTCTGAATAAGAAAAAAATGTTACACCCTGAAACTAAAAGTAAAATTTTACTCTGTATAAAAGTAAAATTTTACTCTGAAAAACTAGTAAAATGTTAGACTCTACACAAAAGTAAAATTTTACTCTGTATAAAAGTAAAATTTTACTCTGGTTCTGTCAAATGAAAAAAGACAGAGCAATAGAACCAAAGTAAAATTTTACTCTGGTTCTGTCAAATGAAATTAGATAAAAAATAACAAAAATAAATCAAAAACAAACAAACAAACAAAAAAAAAACAAATTAATCAACAAATCAACATATCTAATTAAGAAAAAAACTTCAAAAAAAACAAACAAACAAAAACAAAACAAATTAATCAACAAATCCACATATCTAATTGAAACGAAAAACTTCTAAAACTCGATCAATAATCACACATCTCAATGAAAAAGAATACATGTGTTCAACAACACTCATACACACAAATATATATATATATACATATATTCTATTGTTCCTCATCCACATCCTTCCCAACCTTCTGTTCAACTTCTTTCAATCTCGAAGCTTCAGCCTTCGCATTCAACATCGCCAGCATCTCATCAACAACCTCATCATGTTTCTTCTCCGCTTCCAATTGAGCCATTTCCACCGCACTCCGAATCTCCCCCATCTGCTCCGAAACCCTAGCTTTCGAATCTCCAACGACATCCTCATTCAATTTCAACATACTCAAAGTCTCATTGTTGCTGATTATGAAGATGAAGAGAGGACCTTCTGTTGAAGCTTGGAAGACGCGACTATGGCGGCGGCTTGTCGACGACCTTCTGCTGAAGCTTGGAAGATGCAACTATTATGATACAATTGATGACGAAGCTAATTATATATGCAGAAGTTGAGGGTATAATAGTCCTATAAAATATTTAAATAATAAATTTTGTTCTTTATGCAAGACTTTATAATTATGAGGGGGTTTAGAAAGTATAATTTTTTTCTTAGTCCTTTTAACAATGAAAGGAAGGTGAAAGGGGTTTATAGCTAAATTTCCCTTTATGATTCTACTACTATCAACGTTTAAATTTTATACTATCTCTATTCTAATGAGATTATGAATGATGTGGGATAGATTTACGATTCTTCTACAACCAGTGTTTAAACTTTACACTATCTATTTTCTAATGAGATCATGTTTCCTTCTCTCCCGTAACCACCATCCACCGCCACCATCACCAAATCCTCTCTTGTCAAAGCTTTTAAATGTTTATTGTGCTTGGAATATATTTTCAATTATTTTAAAGGTATGTAGTAATGCAAGTGTAGAAAAAAAAAATCAGATCAGAGTGGTAAATTAAAAAATTTGTAATTATTTTTTTTAAATACTATTGAATTGTAATTTTTCGTAAAGAAAATTTAGTGGAACTAGGGTAAGTATTTGGATTTTTTTATTTTTTTTTCATTTTTACTAAAGTTTTTTCAAATTTTTTTTAAAAACTTTGCATTTTAGCATCTCCTCGATTGCACAGACCAAATAAGTTATAAAATTAAAATGGAAAATAATTGACTAAAAAAAAAGTTAAATAAGTTGGTGATGTTTTTAGATCATTCTACACTAGATACACAAAAAATGTAAAATTTTGGAGGCAAATTAAAAAAAAAAAATAACATTCAAAAAAAAAAAAAAAAAAAAAAAAAAGATAGAGTTTTTAGTTGGTTGCCAAAACCCACCAAATTTTATTGATTGAAATAGAAAAAACCATTATTTTTATGTTGAACATCATCACCAAGGATAGATCCAAAGGATGGGATAGTATATTTAGATTTTCAAATTTCGAGGATCCATCCTTGATCATAACAATATTAATTTATTTATTTTATAAATGAAAAAAATCCATCCTTGGTCATCACAATATTAATTTTTTATTGTATACATGTAAAAAAAAAAAAAAAAAACCCTTGGGCTAGCCAGAATGAATACGTTCACTGGTCTACCCAGAGTTCAAGCGTCGAACCCACCTTTCAACTTTACCGTCATCCAACCATCATGGTGCACTCGCTTAAGTCACCAACTAACGCTACTCAGCTCGGCAATTGTTAGATGTCTCAATCACACTTTATATTCAAACATTATGGGTTGTTTTTAAACAATGTGCGAGGGGTTTACGATTTTGCTACTACCAATGTTGAAATTTTACACAATCTCTTTTCTAATGAGATTATGAACGATGTGGGATTGAGTTATGATTCTACTACAACCAGTGTTTAAACTCTACACTATTTCTTTTCTAATAAGAAAATTTAGTGGAACTGGGGTTCATTTTTAATGAACTTTTTTCTAAAAATTTCAAAAAACTTTCCATTTTAGAGTCTACTTGACTACATAGACCAAATAAGTTATAAAAAAATGAAAAAAAATTCATTAAAAATAAAAGTGAAAATAAGTTGGTAATGTTTTTAGATCATTCTACACTAGATACACAAAAAATGTAAAATCTTTGACACAAATTTAAAAAATATAATATTCAGGGTAAACTACCAATAGGTCATACTTTTGAGACTTATTACCCATTAAGTCCTATTGATAAATTTATTAAGTGATAAAGATAAATTTATCAGTCTTTTATTTTTATGAATAAATTTATAGTGATAAATTTATCACTCTCTTTGTTTTTATGAATAAATTTATAGTGATAAATTTATCAATTTCTTATTTTTATAGTGTTAAATTTATTAGTTAGGACATGTAGGTAAATAAGTCTAGTTAATAGGACTAATTGGTAAGTACCCCTAATATTCAAAAGAAAAAAAAAATGAGTTTTTTTGGTTAGTTGCCAAACCCACCAAATGTTATTGATTGAAATAGAAAAAATCATTATTTTTGTGTTTTGTAATCATCACCAAGGACTGATCCACAGGGTGCGAAAGTATATTTAGATTTTCAAATTTTCAAGATCCATCCATGATCATAACAATCCTAATTTATTTATTTTATACATGAAAAATAAAAGTCCATCCTTGATAATCACAATATTATTACTTTTTATTTTCTATTACAAAAAAAAAAAGTTGCTTGTTCAATGACTTAAACTAAAGCTATAGCCAGAGAACCTACAGGTTCACTATCTAACCTAAGTTCAACTAAGTTGGGCACAACTCATAGGTTCACTGGTCTAGCTTGAGTTCAACTAAGCTGGCCACAACCTACAGGGTTCAACTAAGCTAGCTTGAACCTAGAGATTTACTCGGTCTAGCATGAGTTCAACCAAGCTAGCTAGAACCTAGTGGTTTAATCGTTTTAGCCTGAGTTCAACTAAGCTAGCTAGAACCTACAGGTTCGCTGGTCTAGCCTTAGTTCAAGCATTGAAGCCATCTATCAACTTTACCATCATCCAATCACTTTGGTGCCCTCGCTTGAATCATAAGCTAACGCTACTTAGCTCGGCAATTATTAGATGTCTCAATCACCCATTATATTCAAACATTATGCGTTGTTTTTAAACGATGTGGGATAAGTTTACGATTATAGTACTACCAATATTTAAACTTTACACTATCTCTTTTCTAATTAGATTATGAACGATGTGGGATAGATTTATGATTCTACCACTACCAATATTTAAACTTGACACTATCTTTTTTCTAATGAGATTTTGTTTCCTTCTCTTCCGTAGTAGCCGCCATCGCCCGGTACCATCATCGAACTGTCTTTTGTCTTCCTCACCTACAAGGGCCAACTGCCATCCCCTCTCTCCATTTCATTTCTCTATCCCAACCAGCCACATGGAAAAATTTTAAAATGCTCTCATCTTAGTAAATCATTTTGGAAATCAACAAAAATAGGGGATGGATTTTGATTGAGAAGTTTATGTTAATTGTGATTAACCCGAAATTTGATATCTGGGCTGCGTATAAATCCAAACGAAACTCTTTCTTGATTGAAATCAGCCACATCAAAACCGGTGCGTTTCCTAGGGTGGATGGGTGATGGCAGAAGATATAGCGATCCTGGTTTTTCCTCTCTTTATTTATTGTATTCCGGACTTGGTTCCGTGGATGTGTTGTTGTCTCATTCTCATTTCCATCCTTTGCTCTTTGTAGTTGAGCCTTGGGTTCTGTTGGGCAGCTTGAAACAGGTTGGTTGTGCTTTGAAACCAAAAGTTGATGCCCAGAATTTGGCCCTCACGCTCGAGCGGGGCTTTTGATGCTCGAGCGGGCCCTTTGTTGTTGCTTTTTTGCTCGAGCGAGCGTTTTGACGCTCGAGCGTGAATTTCCATCTCCCAGTATTTTTCTCTGCAGGTCTTCGTATGCTCGAGCAGGAGTTTTGACGCTCGAGCGTGACCTTTTGATTTTGTTGCTCCGCTCGAGCGGGGAGTTTGACGCTCGAGCGGGGACCATCGCCTGCAAAACTTCTGTGAGTGTGCATCCGACGCTCGAGCGGGCATTTTGACGCTCGAACGTGAGTCTGTGTCTGACGCTCAAGCGGGGAGTGCAGTATATCAGTCCAAAGTTCGATTTTTTGGATCACTTTTTCAACTCCTTTTCTCTCTCTTACTTTTCAAAACCCAAATTTGAGAGCCTCTCCCTCTAGATCTCAACTTCTTTCTACAAGATCATCTAGATCTATTGATCTTCTACCTTGGTCCCTTTACAAAAAGTGTGGAGTTGGTCTTGCTCTTCATTTTGATCCGAAAATTTTGGTGTTTGGAGCACTTTAAGTTTTCATCATCTACTCCTTTGAGCTCCGAATTTGAGGTAGGGATAGCTACTCATTTATATGATCTTTGACATAAATTTTTTAGTCATTTTGATTTAATGTTGAAGTTGGATGATTTTGGGTGTTAGGGTTTCTAAATGTATAAAGAGGGGTTTTGTTATTTTGACTCATAAATATGTATTTTGGGTCTTAAAGTGATGGTATTGTTGTTGGTTGTTGATATTGGTGCATTTGGGTCAAAGTTGAGAAAGAGAGAGGAAAGCCCTAATTTTTGTTATGAATTAATTGATAAAATTAATTTGGGAGGGTTATGGAAATACGAAATTGGGGTGGAAATGATGAAATTTGCATAATATGAGATAGAATGGTGGAGTTGGATTTATTAATCGCTCACTTTGAAAATGTTGAATATATATATCTGTTGAGGCACTTATTATCTGTTTAGAAATAACTGCTTTGGGCTATCGGTGGAGGATAGTCTTGATTGTTGTAGACAATGCATGATGATTAGGCGAACTAAAACTAATCAATTGAATATGTCATCGAATATGACGGTTGGAATAATAGATCAAATTTATGTATTGATTGATTATGTACATGATATGTGTTTTATATACATTATATTGTGTGGGAGAAGATATGAGTTGTACTCCACGGTTTAAGGGAAGATAGGGGATGGACTCCTAAACCGGATATTGTTTGGGAGGAGATAGGGGATAGACTCCATCAATATAGCAAATATGTGTATCTATTGAAATATTGATACAGCAAATCTGTGTATTATATATGAAGTACGAAAGTGTTTTATTTGAGATTGATACAGCAATTATGTGTATTTATTGTGAAGTATGAAGTGTTTAATTTGAGTTGTTATCTCAATTGAAATGGAAGTACTGTTGATATGAGATGTAATCTCATTTAAATTGTTTGGCCAGGTTCTGAGCCTCAGTTATGAATTGAGAAATTGGATAAGAAATGGAAAATAGAATGAAACATGGACACATTTGTCATGTAATTGAAATGGATTATGAATTGATTTATGTGAGTTAAACATTTATCAAATACTAATGTTTTAGTTATTGCTCATATTATGTTTAGCATATCTCTACTGGGCGTTGGCTCACCCTATATGGGACATCATTTTCAGGTACAGGTATTATGTCATCTCCAAGGACGTAGCTTGGAAGGCTTGAGGCTGTTGGACTCTTTTTGTTGTTTTTGTTGTATTACATGTATATCAAGCCAAGAGCTTATTTTGTGTAGAGTTAGTACTCTTTTTTTGTAACCAAGTGTTGACTTGGAAAGTTGTAAGCCCGTAGGGCATTTACTTTTGTTGTCAACATGTAATACTTTTGGACTAAATACTCTGATGAATAGAAATATGTTTGTTTCTCTTATGTTTATGGATGTCGCGAATGCATGATTTATGGGTTTATTTTGAGGGCGTTACAGAAGAGGGGAAAAAATAGAGGAGTAAGGGAGGGGAAAAAACAAGATTTTTCCTAGTTTGTTTTGGGATTCCATGTTGGTGACTAGGGAGAAGGAGTAGGGTAGGGAGGTATCAGATAAGGGTGGGTTTATAAAACAAAATGTCATATCTTTTATTGTTTCCTTAGAAATTTTTTTATTACTATTGAAATGGATTTAAGCTCATAGGTGTAACAAGGACTTAATGAACATAAAATTTTGAAAGGGACACATTCTGAACTTGTCATACCACATGTTTGCCAAGTTCACCGGTGTAACAAGGACTTGAGCTCCTCAAAGAGTTACCACAAAAGGCATAAAGTTTGTGATGTTCAGTCAAAGACTGCTAGAGTTATTGTCAATAGTGTAGCAGGTATGACAGTTCTCTCATTGCCTTATAATATATTGTTTTGTTTACAATGCATTGCATTAGGGAACAAAAAATCTTAAAAAGTCACATTTTTTTATTTTTCTTTTCTAATTTTGGTTTTCTTTATCAATAGTGACGGGGCAATTCCCATGTATTCTTCAGCTCATGATAATGCCCCCAAAATGGTGACTGTAAATATCACTTACCCCAAAAAAGAGTCATGCAAGAATAATTAAGGTTTCAGCATTGGGTGAGTTCTATCTGGTTGGTGATGTTTTTAAATCATTCTACACTAGACAAAAAAAAATGTAAAATTTTTGATGCAAATATAAAAATAACATAAAAGAATATTCAAAAAAAATAAAAAAATAAAAAAAATAGTTTTTTTAGTTAGTTGCCAATCCCACTAAATTTTATTGATTGAAATAGAAAAACCATCATTTTTATGTTGCACAGTCATCACCATGGACGAATCCCCAACATGCGAAAGTATATTTAGATTTTCAAATTTTGGGCATCCATCTTTGATCATCTTAAAAACAAAATGTGGTTGTCCGGTGACGTAGCTCAATAACCTTGGGCTAGCCAGAACATATACGTTCACTGGTCCAACTTGAGTTCAAGTGTCGAATCGATCTTCAACTTTACCATCATCCAACCATTTTAATGCCCTCGCTTGAGTCACAAGCTAAAGCTACTTAGCTCGACAATTATTAGATGTCTCAATCACACCTTATATTCAAATATTATTCGTTATTTTTAAATGATGTGGGATGAGTTTATGATTCTACTACTACCAACGTTTAAATTTTATACTATCTCTATTCTAATAAGATTATGAACGATGTGGGATGGATTTACGATTCTTCTACAACCAGTGTTTAAACTTTACACTATCTATTTTCTAATAAGATCATGTTTCCTTCTCTCCTGTAACCACCATCCACCGCCACCATCACCAAATCCTCTTTTGTCAAAGCTTTTAAATGTTTATTGTGCTTGGAATTTATTTTGAATTATTTTAAAGGTACGTAGTAATGCAAGTGTAGAAAAAAAAAAAAAATCAGATCAGAGTGGTAAATTAAAAAATTTGTAATTATTTTTTTAAAATACTATTGAATTGTAATTTTTCGTAAAGAAAATTTAGTGGAACTAGGGTAAGTATTTGGATTTTTTTTTTTTTGGTTTCATTTTTACTAAAGTTTTTTCAAATTTTTTTTAAAAACTTTACATTTTAGCATCTACTCGATTGCATGGACCAAATAAGTTATAAAATTAAAATGGAAAATAATTGACTAAAAAAAAAGTGAAAATAAATTGGTGATGTTTTTAGATCATTCTACACTAGATACACAAAAAATGTAAAATTTTAGAGGCAAATCAAAAAAAAAAAAAACATTCAAAAAAAAAAAGAAAAAAAGATAGAGTTTTTAGTTGGTTGCCAAAACCCACCAAATTTTATTGATTGAAAGAGAAAAAACCATTACTTTTGTGTTGAACATCATCACCAAGGATAGATTCAAAGGGTGGGATAGTATATTTAAATTTTCAAATTTCGGGGATCCATCCTTGATCATAACAATATTAATTTATTTATTTTATACATGAAAAAAATCTATCCTTGGTCATCACAATATTAATTTTTTATTGTATACATGTAAAAAAAAAAAATCCTTGGGTTAGCCAGAACGAACACGTTCACTGGTCTATCCAGAGTTCAAGCGTCGAACCCACCTTTCAACTTTACCGTCATCCAACCACCTTGGTGCACTCGCTTAAGTCACCAACTAATGCTACTCAGCTTGGCAATTATTAAATGTCTCAATCACACCTTATATTCAAACATTATGGGTTGTTTTTAAACAATGTGCGAGGGGTTTACGATTTTGCTACTACCAATGTTGAAATTTTACACTATCTCTTTTCCAATGAGATTATGAACGATGTGGGATTGAGTTATGATTCTACTACAACCAGTGTTTAAACTCTACACTATCTCTTTTCTAATGAGAAAATTTAGTGGAACTGGAGTTCATTTTTAATGAACTTTTTTCAAAACATTTCAAAAAGCTTTGCGTTTTAGAGTCTACTCGACTAAATGGACCAAATAAGTTATAAAAAAATGAAAAAAATTCATTAAAAATAAAAGTGAAAATAAGTTGGTGATTTTTTTAGATCATTCTACACTAGATACACAAAAAATGTAAAATCTTTGACACAAATTTAAAAAATATAATATTCAAAAGAAAAAAAAAAAAGAGTTTCTTCGGTTAGTTTCCAAACCCACCAAATGATATTGATTGAAATAGAAAAAATTATCATTTTTATGTTTTGTAATCATCACCAGGGACTGATCCACAGGGTGCAAAAGTATATTTAGATTTTCAAATTTTCAATATCCATCCATGATCATAACAATACTAATTTATTTATTTTATACATGAAAAATAAAAGTCCATCCTTGATAATCACAATATTATTTTTTTTTATTTTCTATTACAAAAAAAAAAAAAAAGAAGTGGTTGTCCAATGACTTAAACTAAAGCTACAGCTAGAGAACCTATAGGTTCAATGTCTAGCCTAAGTTCAACTAAGCTGGGCACAACTCACAGGTTCACTGGTCTAGCCTGAGTTCAATGTTTTGTAATCATCACCAGGGACTGATCCACAGGGTGCAAAAGTATATTTAGATTTTCAAATTTTCAATATCCATCCATGATCATAACAATACTAATTTATTTATTTTATACATGAAAAATAAAAGTCCATCCTTGATAATCACAATATTATTTTTTTTTATTTTCTATTACAAAAAAAAAAAAAAAGAAGTGGTTGTCCAATGACTTAAACTAAAGCTACAGCTAGAGAACCTATAGGTTCAATGTCTAGCCTAAGTTCAACTAAGCTGGGCACAACTCACAGGTTCACTGGTCTAGCCTGAGTTCAACTAAGCTAGCTTGAACCTAGAGGTTTACTCGGTCTAGCCTGAGTTCAACCAAGCTAGCTAGAACCTAGTGGTTTAATCGTTTTGGCCTAAGTTCAACTAAGCTAGCTAGAACCTACAGGTTCGCTGGTCTAGCTTGAGTTCAAGCGTTGAAACCATCTATCAACTTTACCATCATCCAACCACTTTGGTGCCATTAGATGTCTCAATCACCCATTATATTCAAGCATTATGCGTTGTTTTTAAACGATGTGGGATAAGTTTATGATTATACTACTACCAATATTTAACACTATCTCTTTTCTAATTAGATTATGAACGATGTGGGATAGATTTATGATTCTACTACTACCAATATTTAAACTTTACACTATATTTTTTCTAATGAGATTATATTTCCTTCTCTTCCGTAGTAGCCGCCATCGTCCGCCACCATCACCGAACCGTCTTTTGTCTTCTCCAGCTATAAGGACCAACCGCCATCCCCTCTCTCCCTTTCCTTTCTCTGTCCCAACCAGCCATATAGAAAAATTTTAAAATGCTCTCATCTAAGTAAATCATTTTGAAAATCAACAAAAATAGAGGATGGATTTTGATTGAGAAGTTTATATTGATTGTGATTAACCCAAAATAACATATCTAGGCTGTGCATAAATCCAAACGAAACTCTTTCTTCATTGAATTCAACCACATCAAAACCCGTGGGTTTCCTAGGGTGGATGGGTGATGGCAGGAGAGGGGAAAAAACAGAGTAGTAGAGGAGGGGAAAAAACATTAGTTCTTTACCAACTTTTCAAAACACCCTACTCATTTGGTTGGTTGAGTTGGAATGTTAAAATATTAAAGTAATTATAAAAAGTAAATTAAATTAAAAAATTAATAAAATTAAATATCACATTTAAATTATTATTATTTTTTCATAAAAATTCAAAAATTAAAAAAATCTAACCTAAATAATTTTTTTTAACCCATACGAATAGTAAAAAAAATTAAAGAGCCAACTCATTTATCAAATAAAGCCATACTAAAGTTTTGTTTGATTTTAGATTTTTGATTAAAAAGTATAAAAAGGTAAAATTAACTATATAAACTAATGAGATAAAATATTACATTTAAATCATAATCATTATAATTTTTTTTTCATAAAAATTAAAAAATTAAAAAAATCAAGCCAAACGAAACTAACCAAACTGAAAAGTCCTAATATAAAAAAATAAGCTAAAAACGTTAGTGCGAAACGAAGGCTAATATAAAAATGATTCTATCGTTGACTGAGCCGATGCATCTCCGTCACATGTCATTCTACAGTGATCCATCAAATCAACTAGTGGCATATTTTAACAATTCTTTTTTTCAGCAGTGTCATATTTACGTAATTTTTTTTCACAAATCTCTTGAATCACGTGATAAAATTGACTAAAAGATTTTAAGAGAACGTTTTAACTTGTGATTTCGTTATATTTTGAACTTGTTTTTCTTTTATTAATTTTTTTAATTAATTATTTTTTATTTTAACTTACTCTCCTGTGACAATACTGAAAATTGATTCATGTAAGTAAAACTTTAGTGAGAGAGGTTATCGGCATTTAATCTAAATGAAAATAAAGAAAATAGTGCATAAAATAAATATTATATTAAAGTTTAGGCATTAATATTAGTTTGATTGTCCTTGGTTTTGGTAGCATTTCCTAATATTTATATAACATTCAATCTTGTATTTTTTTCCTCTCACCTTATAAACGTCACGTCTTGAGGTTTATCTAATTATTAAATTAATTCTTAGTTTAGAAATTACAAAAAGATAAATTAATTATCTTGTTTAATACAATTGATCTTACAAGAAAGTCAACGGTGCATATGAAGGTAGAGGATGTAGAGAAATTTAAACTAAAAAAATAGTCTAAATATAAATTTAAATACGCAGATCCATTGTGATTTAGACTCCATGAATTAAATATAAATCAAATCGAAGCAAGATTGGTGCAATAATGTATGGTACAGTAAATTGCTAGACAATAGTTTTATGAGCATTTGCAAGTCAAAGGTTCTCATTAAACTCTTTGTGATTTTTTCATGGTGTTCTGATGGAATTTATATCATAGGTTTGTGTTGGGAGGACCTAATTTACAAATTTTTATATTATACATTCAATTATGTAAGAAATTGTTGGAAAATGGTTTTGAAATTTTTTTATTTTTTACTAACTTTGACCATTAATTAAGATGAGACCCAAACGTTATTTTTAACGTTACTAATTGGGTTCACGTTTAATGTCGCGTAGTGAATAATATAATGTATTTGGTTGCTCAAAACCATTTCTGGATGAATGAGAATTCAACGCGCATTTTCGGATTCGTAGAAATGGCTTTAGGTGGGTTTCCTACATATTTATAAAATGTGTTTGTCCCACATTGAAAAGGGTTAAGGATTTGTATAGATTTGATTTATATACTCTAACTTGGGATACTTGGGATGGACCCCAAGGAATATCCAAATTTGTGAAAGGGCGAGGTTATGGGTAAAGTGTATTAAACCCATTGGACCAAAAACAAAAATCGTGTGCCACCGTCTGTCTGGGTACTGAACTTGGGCGTGGATGATTGGGATGGGCCCCAAGGGATACTCAAGTTTGGGGAAGGGTGAGGTTATGGGTAAAGTGTGCCTAAACCCATTGGACTCAAAACAAAAATCGCGCGCATCGCCGTCTGTCCGTTCGGGCGAGCTGGGTTTAGGCGTGAGTGTGAGGTTAGGATTGTCTAGCCCAACCTATTCGGAAAAGCCACCTTTTATCATAAAGTTTGCCATCTAGTAATTCATTTTATGAAATTTTCGTCTTTCTTCTTCCCTTTCCATCTTCTTGTTTTCTGTATTTATTTTTAGAAAGAAAAAGAAAGAGTCACAGCAAAGTTTTGGTTCGCCAGATTTGATTTTGTAGTGCTACCAATCAAGTGTTAGTCGTTGCATCTTGGGAAGTAGACGCCGGTAAATCTCGAAACACCGAAGCGATGGCGAAATTTACTTTAAGAAGATTGTGTCCAACACAAGTCTCGACGTTTAAAGTTTCTATAAACAATTGATTCAAAATTTAATTTATATAATTATTTTTTGAATTATTTTATTTTATTATTTATTTTAATTATATATTTAATTTACACACACCCATGTAGATATAACAAAAATTTCTATTAATATATTACACAAACATAAATTCTACCGTTAAAAGGGAAGAAATGCCGAAACATAAATAGGGAGTGTCATATCTTTTATTAAAAAAAAAATAAATCTAAATGAACCTGTCCATACAATACTTATTGCTTAATGTGTCATTTCAATAATTAGATCACTAAAAGTGATACTCTAAACTAGTACTAATGAGTTGGCATCTATTTAAAAAAATATAAAAAATAGGTACAACAGCACTGTGGCAGTGGGTGGGACCCACTACCACATCATTACTCCCACCCACTGCCACATCATTAGTGATAAAACTAATTAGTGCTCTCACTTATTCTTCAACCCGAAGATATATGCGTCTCCTTCTAAGTCAGTGGGCATATAATTACATAATAAAGTCAGGCTTACCATCATATAACTTTTCATTTATCTCTTCATAAATGTAAAGACTCTCAATGATAATAGCTAGTCTTCCACCCTTCAAGATGGGATTTGAATTATAGGCTATATTGTGTTGGGATCATTTTTTTGTAATATTGATCAACATTGGGCTTGTTTGGGAATTTGGTTCGACTTTTTTTTTATTTATTAATCTGGCTAAAAAAAATTATGTTTGGAATGATAATTAACTCTTTTTTTTTTTTTTTTGTAATTAATTTGATAGTTGTAAGAAGAAAAAAAATAAAATGATTATGATTTATATATAATATTTTATCTTATTAATTATTTTAATATATTTTGTATTTATTAACTATTTTAACTAAAACTCAACTTCCCAAATACCCCAATTCTCTCTCTTTCTTTTTTCTCTCATTCATTTCATTAGGGAGGGATGGTTGAAGTTGAAAGTTGACAGGGTGAAAATTTTTAGTGTGATATCATTTTGAATTCATGTAAAAATCTCCTTAACGCTAACCTTATCAGTTTAATTAGGGTGGCGTTAATGTCCCGCATAGAAAGTATAGAATCACGCACATTTATTATGCAGTAGCTTGAAATGACACTCTTACACTCCTATTACATCAACTATAATTTGACTATTCATTCTTCACACAATTTTCCTAAACTGCTCTTTTGTGTGACTTTTTGTTTGCCCAACTATCTAGAATTTTTATCATTCACTTTTCCTTTCATCTCATGTTGACATGACAACATAACCATTTAAAATAAAAAAAATCAAAACTCATCCAATTATTTTGAAGTATCCAACCTTGGTAAAAAATCATGGTATGAAAATATATATGGTAATAATATACAAACAAAAGCTTTATATATATTTTTTATACAAAATGAAATGATTTGTTGTTGTTGTTTTCTTTTTATTTAAAACACTCACCATTGTTCTCATATGTATGGACTTTTTATTTGTAAATCACTTGCTAAATATACATTGACAAAGAAAATTTTAAAATTAAAAAAAAAAAAAAAAAAAAAATCAATGTTAGGAGATTAACAATACTAGCAAGGAAATTTGCACACCAAAAAAGTATTCTAATAAGTGTTTTGAACATAAATTGTATAATATGTATATATTCAAACTTAACGTGATGTGAGTCATACTCAAAATAAATTTGGTTCACATATTGCATACCCTTGCATTGAGAAAAATTTTTATTGTATACATGTAAAAAAAAAAAAACCCTTGGGCTACCCAGAATGAACACGTTCACTAGTCTATCGAGAGTTCAAGCGTCGAACCCACCTTTCAACTTTACCGTCATCCAACCACCTTGGTGCACTCGCTTAAGTCACCAGCTAACGCTACTCAGCTCGGCAATTATTAGATGTCTCAATCACATCTTATATTCAAACATTATGGGTTGTTTCTAAACAATGTGCAAGGGGTTTATGATTTTGCTACTACCAATATTGAAATTTTACACTATCTCTTTTCTAATGAGATTATGAACGATGTGAGATTGAGTTATGATTCTACTACAACCAGTGTTTAAACTCTACACTATCTCTTTTCTAATGAGAAAATTTAGTGGAACCGGGGTTCATTTTTAATGAACTTTTTTCAAAAAATTTCAAAAAACTTTGCGTTTTAGAGTCTACTCGACTACATGGACCAAATAAGTTATAAAAAAATGAAAAACAATTCATTAAAAATAAAAGTAAAAATAAGTTGATGATGTTTTTAGATCATTCTACACTAGATACACAAAAAATGTAAAATCTTTGACACAAATTTAAAAAATATAATATTCAAAAGAAAAAAAAAAAAAAAGAGTTTTTTTGGTTAGTTGCCAAACCCACCAAATGTTATTGATTGAAATAGAAAAAATCATCATTTTTATGTTTTGTAATCATCACCAAGGATTGATCCACAGGGTGCGAAAGTATATTTAGATTTTCAAATTTTCAAGATCCATCCATGATCATAACAATACTAATTTATTTATTTTATACATGAAAAATAAAAGTCCATCATTGATAATCACAATATTTTTTTTTTATTTTCTATTATAAAAAATAAAAAATAAAAAATAAAAAGTGGTTGTCCAATGACTTAAACTAAAGCTATAGCCAGAGAACCTACAAGTTCACTATCTAGCCTAAGTTCAACTAAGCTGGGCACAACTCACAAGTTCACTGGTCTAGCCTAAGTTCAACTAAGCTGGCCACAACCTACAGGGTTCAAGTAAGCTAGCTTAAACCTAAAGGTTTACTCGGTCTAGCCTGAGTTCAACCAAGCTAGCTAGAATCTAGTGGTTTAATCGTTTTAGCCTGAGTTCAACTAAGCTAGCTAGAACCTACAGGTTCGCTGGTCTAGCCTGAGTTCAAGCATTGAATCTATCAACTTTACCATCATCCAACCACTTTGGTGCCCTCGCTTGAGTCATAAGCTAACGCTACTTAGCTCGGCAATTATTAGATATCTCAATCACCCATTATATTCAAATATTATGCGTTGTTTTTAAATGATGTGGGACAAGTTTACAATTATAGTACTACCAATATTTAAACTTTACACTATCTCTTTTCTAATTAGATTATGAATGATGTGGGATAGATTTATGATTTTAATACTACCAATATTTAAACTTGACATTATCTTTTTTCTAATGAGATTATGTTTCCTTCTCTTCCGTAGTAACTGCCATCGTCCGCCACCATCACCGAACCATGTTTTGTCTTCCCCAGCTACAAGGACCAACCGCCATCTCCTCTCTCCCTTTCCTTTCTCTATCCCAGCCAGCCATATAGAAAATTTAAAAATGCTCTCATCTAAGTAAATCATTTTGGAAATCAACAAAAATAGAGGATGGATTTTGATTAAGAAGTTTATATTGATTGTGATTAACCCAAAATGACATATTTGGGCTGCGCATAAATCCAAACGAAACTCTTTCTTCATTGAATTCAACCACATCAAAACCTGTGGGTTTCCTAGGGTGGATGGGCGATGGCAGTAGATGAGAAAAAACATTAGTTTTTTACCAACTTTTCAAAACACCCTACTCATTTGGTTGGTTGAGTTGGAAGGTTAAAATATTAAAGTAATTATAAAAAATAAATTAAATTAAAAAATTAATAAAATTAAATATCACATTTATTTTTTTATTATTTTTTTTATAAAAATTCAAAAATTAAAAAAATCTAACCTAAATAATTTTTTTTAACCCATACGAATAGTAAAAAAAATTAAAGAGCCAACTCATTTATCAAACAAAGCCATACTAAAGTTTTGTTTGATTTTAGATTTTTGATTAAAAAAATATAAAAAGGTAAAATTAACTACATAAACTAATGAGATAAAATATCACATTTAAATTATAATCATTATACTATTTTTCTCATAAAAATTAAAAAACTAAAAAAATCAAGCCAAATGAAACTGAAAAAACCAAATTGAAAACGTCCTAATATAAAAAAATAAGCTAAAAACGTTAGTGCGAAACGAAGGCTAATATAAAAATGCTTCTACCGTTGACTGAGCCGATGCATCTCCGTCACATGTCATTCTACAGTGATCCATCAAATCAACTAGTGGCATATTCTAATAATTCTTTTTTTCAGCAAGTGTCATATTTACGTATTTTTTTTCCACCAATCTCTTGAATCACATGATAAAATTGAATAACAGATTTTAAGAGAACATTTTAACTTGTGATTTCGTTATACAAATTTTTATATTACACATTCAATTATGTAAGAAATTGTTGGAAAATGGTTTTGAAATTTTTTTATTTTTTACTAATTTTGAACATTAATTAAGATGAGACTCAAGCGTTATTTTTAACGTTACTAATTGGGTTCATGTTTAATGTCGCGTAATAAATAATATCGTGTATTGGTTGCTCAAAACTATTTCTGGATGAATGAAAATTCAACGCGCATTTTCGGATTCGTGAAAATAGCTTTAGGTGATTTCTTACACATTTGTGAAATGTGCTTGTCCCACATTGGAAAGGCTTAAGGATTTGTATGGATTTGATTTATATACTCTAACTTGGGATACTTGGGATGGACCCCAAGGAATATCCAAATTTGTGAAAGGGCAAGATTATGGGTAAAGTGTATTAAACCCATTGGACTAAAAACAAAAATCGTGTGCCACCATTTGTCTGGGGACTGGACTTAGGCGTGGATGATTGGGATGGGCCCCAAGGGATACCCAAGTTTGAGGAAGGGTGAAGTTATGGGTAAAGTGTGCCTAAACCCATTGGACCCAAAACAAAAATCACGCGCATCGCCGTCTGTCCGTTTGGGTGAGCTAGGTTTAGGCGTAAGTGTGAGGTTGGGATTGTCTAGCCCAACCTATTCGGAAAAGCCACCTTTTATCCTATATAAAGTTTGCCATCTAGCAATTCATTTCATGAAATTTTCGTCTTTCTTCTTCCCTTTCCATCTTCTTGTTTTCTGTATTTATTTTTAGAAAGAAAAAGAGAGAGTTACAGCAAAGATTGGTTCGCCAAATTTGATTTTGTAGTGCTACAAATCAAGTGTTAGTCGTTGCATCTTGGGAAGTAGACGCCGGTAAATCTCGAAACACCGAAGCGATGGCGAAATCTACTTTAAGAAGATTGTGTCCAACACAAGTCTCGACTTTTAAAGTTTCTGTAAGCAATTAATTCAAAATTTAATTTATATAATTATTTTTTGAATTATTTTATTTTATTATTTATTTTAATTATATATGTAATTTACACAAACCACTGTAAGGTATGACATAAATTTCTATTAATATATTACACAAACATAAATTCTACAGTTAAAAGGAAAGAAATGCCGAAACATAAATAGGGAGCGTCATATCTTTTATTAAAAATAAATAAATTTAAATGAACCTGTCCATACAATACTTAATGCTTAATGTGTCATTTCAATAACTAAAATCAGCAATGATAGAGATCACTAGAAGTAGTGCTCTAAACAAACACTAATGAGTTGGCATCTATTTAAAAAAATAAAAAATAAAAAAAAAATAGGCACAACAGCACTGTGGCAGTGGGTGGGACCCACTGTCACATCATTAATGATAGCATTAATTAGTGCTCTCACTCATTTTCCAACTCATTTTCCAACCGGAATATATATGTATCCCCTTCTAAGTCAGTGGGCATATAATTACATAATAAAGTCAGGCTTACCATCATATAATTTTTCATTTATCTCTTCATAAATGTAAAGACTCTCAATGATAATAGCTAGTCTTTCCCCCTTCAAGATGGGATTTGAATTATAGGCTATATTGTGTTGGGATCATTTTTTGTAATATTGATCAACATTGGGCTTGTTTGGGATCTGGCTTAAAAAAAAATGTTTGGAATGATAATTAACTTTTTTTTTTTTTTTTTTTTTTTTGTAGTTAATTTGATAGTTGTAAGAAAAAAAATAAAATGATTATGATTTATGTATAACATTTTATCTTATTAATTATTTTAATATATTTTGTATTTATTAACTATTTTAACTAAAACTCAACTTCCCAAATACCCCAATTCTCTCTCTTTCTTTTTTCTCTCATTCATTTCATTAGGGAGGGATGGTTGAAGTTGAAAGTTGACAGGGTGAAAATTGTTAGTGTCATATCATTTTGAATTCATGTAAAAATCTCCTTAACGCTAACCTTATCAGTTTAATTAGGATGGCGTTAATGTCCCGCATAGAAAGTATAGAACCACGCACATTTATTATGCAGTAGCTTGAAATGACACTCTTATACTCCTATTACATCAACTATAATTTGACTATTCATTCTTCACACAATTTTCCTAAACTGCTCTTTTGTGTGACTTTTTGTTTGCCCAACTGCCCAGAATTTTTATCATTCACTTTTCCTTTATCTCATTTTGACATGACAACATAACCATTTAAAATAAAAAATAAAAACAAAACTCATCCAATTATTTTGAAGTGTCCAACCTTGGTAAAAAATCATGGTATGAAAAATATATATGGTAATAATATACAAACAAAAGCTTTATATATATATTTTTTATACAAAATGAAATGATTTGTTGTTGTTGTTTTCTTTTTATTTAAAACACTCACCATTGTTCTCATATGTATGGACTTTTTATTTGTAAATCACTTGCTAAATATACATTGACAAAGAAAATTTTAAAATTAAAAAAAAAAAAAAATCAGTGTTAGGAGATTAACAATACTAGCAAGGAAATTTGTACACCAAAAAAGTATTCTAATAAGTGTTTTGAACATAAATTGTATTATATGTATACATTCAAACTTAACGTGATGTGAGTCATACTCAAAATAAATTTGGTTCACATATTGCATACCCTTGCATTGAGAAAAATTCTCGGACAGTATCAAGGAGCTCTTCACAAGATTGAAATTTCCAACCAATATTTCCAAGTATCTCATTTTGCCCATTTTCTTCCCTTCCCTGACTTTGTATGTTTATTCCATCTTGTTTAATTTGATCACTTAACCTTTCATTGACACACTCAATTGATTGTTCAATATTTATGATTCTTCCTTACAAGATCTACATTATAAAGAAATACACAACCAATTTGTCACATATTCATGTTATAAAATTGATTAAAAATAATTCTATAAATAAATAATTAAAAATTCAACTATTTACGATATGTTTGGTTTATTATAATGAAATGAAAAAGATAATGATCATCAATATTCATTCTTATGTTCGGTTAACTAAAAAAAAAAATAGAAAATACATTATTATATAAATGAAATCATCATTCACGTTGAAAGGAAATAGTCACTTCATAAGGATGCTAAAGAATGATAATTCCATTTCAATCCACCTTCCTTTTATTTAACCAAACACTACCTTAGAGTTAAAAGGTAAGCTCAAATTAATGTTTTTTTTTTTTAAATAAAAAAAAATCATTTTATTGTTAATCATCTCATGAACCCAAAAAAAAAATCGTAAATCATGTAAGCCTAAAAATTATATAGTTCATTTGTATATCTTCATAGAAAATTCTAAAACTCACATAAAATAAATAATAATAATAAACTAAATCAATTCTAAATATTTAAATACAAATAGATAGTAGAGTATATATACCTAAGAGGTGAGAAAGAGAACAATTTTTTTGAGTTAGAAAATGATTGTCACGTCAAATTGGGATGAAAAGAAAAGTGAATGACTGATAGAAATTTTGGATAGTTGGGCAAACAAAAAGTCACACAAATGGACAGTTTAGGAAAATTGTGTGAAGAATGAATATTTAAATTATAACTAATGTCATAGGAGGATAAGAGTATCATTTCAAACTACCGCACATGCGTGGCTCCATACTTTCCATGCGTGGCATTAGCGCCACCTGTTTAATTATTTGTATTACCTTAAGGTTGTTTTGACAACCTTTCAAAATAGTCACACAAAAAATTCAAAAATTCAAAAAATTAGTAACTAAAATAACTAGGTACCAACTCAATCTATTTATCAATTAACTAGGGCCTGTACGATATAATTAACATGCATGACTCATTTGTTAGGTATAAAACCTTTTTGAATCCATTAACAAGAACAAACATATTTGGGCCAACAATTTTAATCCTTGTAAAATTGGGCCTAAAATTGGGCTGGCCCAGTCTCAGAAAAAGGGGTCTTGTGAGAGGATAATCCATGTATGAGAGGATAAGAGAGGACAAGGTCGAGAGAGAGAGAGAGAAAATGGCGAGGATTCAAGTAGGGGCTTGCTCATCGGCACCATTGTCCCCTTCACTAGGGCCTTCTCTCTCATTGTCTTCTTCTTCTTCCTGTTCTTCTTCTTCTTCTCGTCTCCATCTTCCTGTGTCTCGTGATTATAGCGCTTCTCGAAGACTCGCTCTCTTTCACCTCACCACTGGTACATATTCAATCCCTAATTTTTCCTTTCACTCTGTACATTATTATTATTGTTATTATACAGTGTGCTTATTATGTCTATGCATATATACATACAACACAACGCAACGCATCTTTGTGCGATATTGAGATTGGATAATATGGAAAATGAAAAATTGGAGTGATCTAATTTGGCTGTTTTTAGTTTGGAAACAAATTAAAAACTTGAATTAAGCCAAATCAACCGCATAGTTTTATATGTTAAGCTTTTAAATGTGGCATAAATTCATGTACGGGCGAGCCTATTGACTTGTTTATTTGGAGTCCAATTCCAATTTAGTAGAGTGGCACGTGGCTATTTATTTGTCTTACCATTGAGTGGTCAGGATTAAAACACTCTACATTAAATAAATAACTTTCTTTTTCACCCTAGATGAACCCATTTTTCAGTCAGTCTAGTTATTTTTGGCTAAGCAGAAACTTGACATAGATAGATAGATGCCGACAAGACAAGCGATTTGTTAAGAAACAGAAACAGAAACAGACTATCCTTGGTGTTGGTTGGTAGGTTGATTTTGTTTTGGTGACTTTTTTGATCTCTCATTTGTCTCAAACAAATTGCTGGTCCTTTCTCTATTAGGATCCAACACTTTTGTTGTCAATAATGACTTGTCAAATCAAATCTTATTGGTAAACCAAGATTTGGCCTATCATGAATACTTAGATGCTTCTCAAATTTTAGCTTCATGATTGTGAGTTGTTTCTCCACATGTGTAAATTTTTGAAGGATGAAAAGACGAGGAAAAGAAAATCACAGATTTGGGTTTGTATTTTAAAAAAAGAAAAAGAAAAAGAAAGATTCAGTGAAAATTTCAAAAAGTTAATGGAGTGAGGTTTTGCTGCCAGCCAAAAAAAATTGAGGTTGAAACTTGAAAGGATGCATTTAGACTCAAAATTAGATCTTTTTAATATGTTAAAATCCTATCCAATGGATGGATTGCGACGCCACGTGTTGCACTATTAGATAAGATTGGAGGATCCTCTTATTCAAGTAGAGTTGGAGAGGAGCCGGACTCATTTATTTGTTTTTTTCCCCCCTTAATTTAGAAATCTTTGTCAAGAGTGTTTGTTGTAGTTATTGGGCAGAAATATCTTAAATAAGCTTAAAAAAGTGATTATCTTCTGCTGGAGAGGGTACTTTTAGCTTTTGTTATTTTATTACGAATTTTCAGTTTTAAAAAATTTACACCAAACATGCCTTTAAAAATGTGTATATACTTATGCATAATAGAGTCCGGGCGTTGACTTAATGGTGAGGTTGCTCTATTGTAACTTGGGGGTCACTTGTGCAAACTACAGAAACAGACTCCTTGCATGTGGAGCCAAGGTTGCGTTCGTGTGGCTCTCCCTGACCTTTTATAATTTACACATAATACATACATGTACACTTTTATATGGAAACACACATGCACTGACAGGCCAAAGTATTGGTGTAGGGAAATGTGGGAGAGGAAATGAAATCATAATATTGAAGTTTGGATTAGGGCCCCAAGGGAGACAGAATGTTTAGTCAAAGGAGCTTAATGGAACCATGTAAATTAGCTTAGTTGGTTTTCACTTTCCTTTTGTGAAGTCAATTTTTTCTTCTTCTTTTTTTTTTTTTCTCTTTTCTCTCAACTTAGCGTTTTGTTCTCTACTTCTTCACTCAAACAAAGCCTCTTTAGTAATATTTCACAGAAAATTAATCTTTTTGGTCCCAGTATTTACTTGCGGGAACCTTGGTCAGCCCTAATTTTATACAATTTGTTGATTAAGCAAACTTGAAGAGAGCCATGAATGGGAAACCTAATTGTTAATGCTATAGTGTGGTATTATTCCAAAATCACGTGCCTCCAATTTTTACCAGCAGCATGTTTTTCTGGTTAAATCTGAATGTCAAGGGGATTGCCAATGGGAAGGTTCCTACTACTCTATTGCTTATCTCTTTTCTTCCTCGGAAATGGTGCTTTGTTGCTGCTCCTATTTTTTAGAGGTGTGTTGCTTTCCAAGGTTAATAGCTTTGACACTAGTTCCTTTTTTTGGCCTTTTAACTTTCGAATTAAAAATTTTCTAGAGCCAAAGATTCACTTTAAAAAGAATCCAATTTTCTCCAAATGTTTTTACTACTATAGTTTTGTCTTCTTTTTAATTGGTGATCCAGCTATCCCTCTGTCACCGTTATTTGATGTAAAAGCTTCTACATTGCTAAGATCCGAGGGGACCATTATAGAGGCCAGTACAGCAGCAAATATGGCACAACCAAGTACTTTTGTCACCGAGGAGAATGCATTCAAGTGGGTCAAAAATGACAAGAGAAGAATGCTTCATGTTGTTTATCGTGTTGGGGATTTGGATAAGACAATAAAGTACGTATATTTTGATAGAGTGTTTACTGCTTCTCTGGGTTGCTGTTTCACAATCCCCCTGAAACATAAATCATAGTTCATACTGGGAGCTGATATACTTATGGTGATTACAGATTTTATACTGAGTGCTTGGGTATGAAGCTGTTGAGAAAACGTGACATACCGGAGGAGAGATATTCAAATGCTTTTCTTGGATATGGACCTGAAGATTCCCATTTTACTGTTGAACTTACTTACAGTAAGCCATCTAATTAGTCAACGTCTTTGCCATACATGCTGGAAGTTTGAATGGTCAAATTCACTTCTTTTAAATGCCCATGTGTGTCCAGTCTCTTAATGAAATCTATAACACACTCCATAATATGCTGATTTCTTATTGGTTTTTGGGATTTAATAACACATGCAGATTATGGAGTCAACAAGTATGACATTGGAACTGGTTTCGGACATTTTGGTATTGCAGTCGAAGATGTAAGTTCATTGTAGTTGAAAGGAGATTAGCTTTCTTTGATCATAATCACATCAAGTCTTTACTGCGTGACATGTTCCATTCTCATATTTGCAATCTAAAAAGGATAAGTTTTTCAAAGCCGTCAGCTGGACAGGCCGTGTAATGCTGCAGGTGGGGTTTCCAACTTATCAGTGTAACTAATAAAAGCGGCATCTCTTGTTTCCACCACCAACATGTTCTTTTTGTAATAGGATTTTAATATTTGAAATTTAACTCGTTTGGGAACAGACTATTTTAGTAATTTTTTGATTTTTTGGCTAAAATATGAGGTAAAAAAAAACTAGTATGTTTGGGGTGGCTTTTTGATTTTTTACGAAAAGATGTGCAAAAAGTAGAGAGAAAAGGAAATCTTTGACTTTTTGGTATAGGTTATAAGCTTTTTGACTTTTTTAGTAACTTTTTGGCTAAAATGTTAACTTGCCAAACGAGGCAATTATGTTTCAGTGATCTCCTGTGCTCTTACACCTTTTGGAGTGTACTTTAGTTATGTGCCCGCATTGATAATGTATGTTTTAGACACTGAGTTTTACATATTTTCACTATCTACGTACTTGTATACTTGTTTAGGTTGTGAAAACAGTGGATCTTGTAAAAGCAAAGGGGGGCAAAGTTACGAGGGACCCTGGTCCTGTTAAAGGTGGCAATACCGTTATTGCCTTCGTTAAAGATCCAGATGGTTATACCTTTGAGCTTTTGGAGAGGGGGCCTACACCGGAGCCTCTATGTCAAGTAATGCTGCGAGTGGGAGACCTTGACCGTGCAATAAATTTCTATAAGAAGGTTTGTAGTTGTTTTCTCTGTAATTAAACTACTGAAATTTAAACAGTTTTTACTGAATGTTTTGCTTTCATATACATCAGTTGGTTGAAGTTCTGAATCTTTATCTTACTTGAATTAAAGGCCTATGGCATGGAGCTTCTTAGGAAAAGAGATAACCCAGAATACAGGGTGAGTTCTTACTAATACGTCGGTCACTAATTACTCTGTTTTTGGGGCAACCATCCTCAATGTGAGCAGTTTTGCTATGACAAACTTTTTATGCTTTTAATTTTTCCTCTTTTTTTTTAGTTGTTTATATAGTATTGCCCTGTATGCTCTGCATATATTCCTCGGGTTTATGTTTGGCTTTGCTTATGTTCCAGTATACAATAGCCATGATGGGCTATGGTCCTGAAGATAAAAATGCAGTGGTGGAATTGACATATAACTATGGGGTCAAAGAATATGACAAAGGAAATGCTTATGCACAGGTGAACTTTCTACCCTTATCCTAATCATTATTCACAGTTAAGAGTTTGAGCAGCATTTGCAAAAATTCACATCAACCATTCATATGATTGTGAAATTTCTTTTGATACTTTTTCAGGCTTACTCTATGTCATTAGTCTAACAATGCTGGTTCATTGTATTGTTCTAGATTGCAATAGGCACCAATGATGTCTACAAGACTGCAGAAGCAATTCAACTGTGTGGAGGGAAAATTATCCTGGAACCTGGGCCTTTGCCAGGCATCAACACCAAGATTACAGCCTGCTTGGACCCTGATGGTTGGAAATCGGTAAGGTTTTGAACCGCTAATTCTGAGCTTCGTGACTATTTTTATGATCTCAGCTCTCACACACATTCTCACAAGCCAAGAGAATTCACTTTTTATTTTGAATATTTTTATTTATTTATTTTTACTGTCATTTGTTTTCCATGTAAATTATTAAATGCAAGAAATCTTACCATTTATTTCAAGATTTTAGATAAGCATCTTACTATCTTTTACTTTCACGAGGTTGGAAACCTACTTATTGTCCAGTTGACATGTTTGTTGAAAAATAACCAACAAACACTTCAATCTTTTTTCTCAATAAACTTAATCGGATGAGTTTGCAAAGCAAGTTTACCAACTGTTATATCTCTATATAAGCTGTTGATCCCAATAAAAATAAATAAAAATAAAAAAATCTCTATATGAGCTAATGCTTCTAAGGTTTAACTTTTAATTATGTGCTTGGACATTTTTTCAGATGAGGTTATTTGCACATAGTGTTCTGAGCAGGGAATGGTTTGAGGGCTTTTGTTCAGCTTATGTAGTCGGATTACATTTCCACATAATTTTAATTTTTTTCTTCTTTCTTTTCTGCAGGTCTTTGTTGATAATGTTGATTTTCTCAAGGAATTAGAGTAACTAAAGCATCATTATAGCTGTCACACTTTTTGACTGAATTCGTGGAGAGATTCATAACAATTTTGTCTATTGAAATCTCGCCTTCTGGCGGATCAATTTTTTGAAAAGTGTGCTTGATGCCATTCTGTAGATGTAATATAATCACTCTGGAACAGCTGAAATTAGTGGTTTTCTTTTTTCCTTTCACTAATACCAGTTTTGAAGTATGAGGCACACATTCCATGTTAATTTCGTTTGGAAAGATCAGAATCTAGATTTATGCCAGTTTAGAAGTTGGCTATATCCTTCTTATCTCAAAATCATATAATGTTGGCTCGGCAATTCAACATATACTGGATCCCCTCGACCCACAATTGTTTGTCAGCTTTATTTCTGCACTCAAATTCAATTATCCTGTCACCAGTTTTTATCCCAAAATAAGCCCTCTGCTCATTGCTGTCCTCCCACTCTCTTCCGGTCCATGCTGGGATGTCACAAAAGACTCCAGAGACTATACCTGCAGGCACAGCATCGCTTGATTCAGATAAGGTCAACTAAACATGGTAAAATAGATGTTTTGTGACAGTATAGAGGGTTTTTCTTACACTTCTTTTTCTTTGTGAATGTTCCCGCCATGTGCTTGCTTTTCATTTTGGCTACCACCTGTTTTCCATCCCAACTTAATTCAGTATTGACTGTGGGCAGAAAAATGATGAGTTCATGTATGCACATATACACAATAATTTATCTAGTCTATCTTCTGTGTTTTACCTGCCAATTTGAATTTATGTTGATAGAAACTTGCTTCCAGTGGAGAGCTCCTGCAACAAAACTTGCTTAACGGTGAGTGCCATGTAATCCTATATAAGTTTTAGCAGGTTATAAATATAAATGCAGGTCTGTTGTGTGATTCTTTATTTCCTAAGTAATTTTTTATGTTCCTTTGCAGAAAATTACCTTTCCTGGTGCGTTTAAGAAGCTCGCCTCCTTTAGAAACAAAGTTCAATGCTATTGAGACATTTGCTTCTTCAACCTGTTCGTCAGTCAGGGATATACTTGCAGCTCCATAGCCCTTTTCCAGCCTGCCTTCAGTGTGGCAGCCCCTCTCAAGGCTGCATTAGTTATCGGTAAAACCTTAAAATTCTATATCAAATTAGGAAATAATTCAGAAATGGATTATTTAGAATTCTTCAATTGATTTGGCCTGCTTTAGGTTGTATAGAGGTTTTCCATGAAAGAAAATATGGGTATTTAGAGTTTGGAGTGATACCTGTAGCTGCTCCAGCAGTTAGGGCCATGATATCGCCGTTATTCCTTGCATTAATCGCAGAACCGACAACTGCCAAGATCTGTCATGCTCAGCTCCCATTTCCTCTGCAATCTCAATACAATGCGATGCTACCAGAGCAGCTGCAGATGCCATTGCAGTAGATGTTTTGGAAGGTGCCTTATGTCGGGCAGTTGGCTTTTCAGGGGACGTCACTGACGAGGCAGCAAGAGCTGCCACGGCAGCGGCAACACCAGCCACAGACACAGCTGCATGAAGTTGAGCATTGTGGGTTCTAAGCTCCTGCTTCTTCCTCTCCTTCTGATCTTTCAGCCATCTTCCCACTTTTCTTCCCTCATGATGTTCCTGTACAGCTGAAGAACAACAATAACAGTGTTCAGTGTGATGATGACAATGATTGTGACGGTGGTGAGTTTTAGATGAAAAAGATACCCCATTTTTTGAGCAGCTGCTGACTAGTGAGGAAATCTGGGTTGAGGGCTTGATGGAGTAAGAACAATTCCTGCACAGGGTAACTGTTGTTAGTATAATCAAAGGTATGATGAGTAATTTGATTTTCCTTTATTTTTTATTTTCTCACAATTCCTAGACCAAAGCATGATTAAGTAGATTTGATTCGTTCTTGCACACGTGTGTTCTCAAATGAAATTAATTATGAATCAAGTATGTCTCAACTAGGTCTTGTTCAGTGATTTAGCCTGATGATTAGCAGGAGTAATATTTCTAAGAGTTGGATATGTAAACCTTTTAATTAATTTGTTGCTAATTAAGCATGCCATGAGAAAAGTGAAGTCTTGTGTGCAAGCACGTTTAATATTTTTCCAATTAGCAGCACATGAATAATGTTTTTGCATTTGCCATTCGGACTTGATCCTACAATTACAACTCTAAGGAAAGGAAGCAACATCCAAAAGAAAAAATAAATAAATAAATTTAATATAGTAGTTGGAAAAAAAAATTTAAATAAAAAATTAAGATGGCTTTAATAGAGTAATTTGAGTATGAAAAATTGTGCGACACAATTGCCTTTGGGACATTATTTAATGTTGAGATTAGATAAAAAAAATTGTCTCGAAAATAGGTGAAAATACTAAAAATGTATTGATTTTAATAAAAAAAATATATTGAATTTGTAAAAAAATGTCTCGTAATCTTTAATTTTTTAATATTTTCCTTGTTTTTTAAGACTGTGTTTGATTGGAGGATTTAAGAAAAAATTTGGAAAGCAAAAGAAAAAAGATAGGTGAAATGAGAATAAAATATAATTATATTTTATCTAGTTTAACACATCTTTTCTCTTTTATTTTCAAATTCCTTCTCAAATCTCTCAACTACACGCAGCATAAAAGTACTTGCTAGAAAGTCTCAATTTCAAAACATATTTTGAGTATGTGCTCTAACATTATATATTTTATTTATTTGTTTAATTGATTTTTTTTTTTTTCTCCTTTTAAACACACAAATAAAGTTAAAGAGGTCATCGTATGATGGGAAAGTAATTTAAAAAAAGGAAGGGGTACTTACCAATTAGTCCTATTAACTAGACTTATTTACTTATAGGTCCTAACTAATAAATTTAACACTATAAAAATAAGATATTGATAAATTTATCACTATAAATTTATTCATAAAAACAAAGAGACTGATAAATTTATCACTATAAATTTATTCATAAAAATAAAAGATTGATAAATTTATCTTTATCGCTCAATAAATTTATCAATAGGACTTAATGGGTAATAAGTCTTAAAAGTAGGACCTATTGGTAGTTTACCAAAAAGGGAAACACATAAGAAAATAAGACAAAAGCTCTTGTGTAATCAAAAGACAAAATGTATATGGAAATACCTTAGTGTCATCACTTCCTCTTGGAGATGTTGGAGGGCTATCTGCACTTGGTAAAGGTTGAAGTTGCTGTAATACATATATATGGAAAATTACATGAAGTTCACATTATATGACTTACCCATTCCAGAAAAAAATAAAAAAATATATAGACCTTTTATTTGTCTTTCTTTCTTGGACTATATTGAGTTTGACTCTATGAGAAACAAAAATTTTATTACTAAAAAAAAAAAAAAAAAAAGGGAAGAAGAAGAAGAAGACCAGTTTTAACTACATGTATGTATCAGGGAATAATGAAAAAGACAGCCATGGAATAATCTTACAGGTTCCTTTGGAGCTGTGGAGATTAGGAGGTGTGGTTGATCATCAACAGCACCAACAGAACTCACAGGTGGTGGTGGTGGTGGTGGTGGTGGTGACTTCTCTGCTGGATGATGATGATTAGAGACCAATGGTATACAAGTATGAGAAAGAGCTTTAGAGAGTTCCATGGCTGACAGACTCCATGACCTAGCCAGGAACTCCATCGACTCCGTCGGCGTTTCTGGCGGTGGACATTTCGCCGCCGCCGCCGCAGGAAAGCCAGCTCACTTGACCTCTTCCTCTGCTATGTTTTCAGCCTATTCATGTTTGTAATTGATTTGATTGGAATCTTGATAATCTTGTTGCCTTTGTATATATGTTAATCTTTCTTACTTCACTCTTTGTTCACTCTTCTAGTTAGAAAGATGAACAGGAACATGAGATTAATTGCCACCCCTCTCTCTCTCTCTCTCTCTCTCTCATGCAAAGTTGGCAAGCAAGAAGAAGTTGATCATGGTGAAGCAGAGTAAGATGAGTGTGGTATAATTTTACATATGGGTGTGTTGTGTGAGGTACCCTAGCTAGTTTGTTTTTGTGATAGAACTTGAAAGGTAAAGAGGCAGTGGAACTATATATTTATACTAGATTTTGGATTGCATATACAATTAATTGATTTACTTTTAGAGTAAGGATGGTGCTACATGCACCAATTATTATTGACCCTACGCATTAATCATATTACAAATATCAAAAATCTCTTAAATTAGGTCACATCATCAATTGGTATACTAGTTAGTACATTAATTAGTACATATAGCATTATTCTTAGAATAATGTTGGAGATTTTAAAAATTTTACTAAATATTTTATACAAGTGTGAGATTCACACAATGTGAATTCTATATAGATCTCACATCCATATGAGGCATTTAATAAAAATTTTGATAAAAATTTTAAAATCTCAAACATTTTTATTAGTTTTATAATATCAATTTCTTTCATTCAGTATGTTTAGAAAATTAATAAATATAATTGTTTGGTTGAAAATATTTTTAAATTTTTTCTTTTGCATTTTCTTATTTGATAAAACAAAAAAACACCCCACCATCATTATTGATGTCACCATCTTTATCTTGCCGCCACTCCCTCCACTATTACCATCGTCGCCACTACCACCACCATCATCACTTAAACAATCATTAATATACTTTAGTTTTTTAGGTAAGTTGATTGATAAAATTCACTTTCATTAAGTTAGCTTACACACTTAGTTATAAATAATAATAAAAAATTTAAAAATTTACTTTAACTTTTCTTTTGTTTTTTTTTGTAAAGTTAATATATTTGTTAATATACCAAACATTTTTAATCACAAAACACGATTTTATGTTAAATTAACAGAAGGATTGATATTATATGTTTACCCATTCTAGTAAAGCAACAATTATGCGAGTCATATGTGGAGTTTTAGCAAAATAAAACAAAATAAGGCATTACATAGCTACATTTTTATGTTTTACATTCCTTTAAAATATAAGATAGGTATGTATCCTAAACTACTTGAAAGGTCCCAATTAAAGTTGAATAAACTTTTGTCTCCAACTCATCAATGTTTGTATTGTTTTGTCTCGTCTTTTTGTGCTTTAAACATTGTTTTTAATGGTGCGGCGGATTTCATGATGACTAGGGTTTCCTTTTGTCACCATTACCATTACCCACTGTTTAAAGCAAGATAGAGGGCCCTCATGCATTTGTAATGTTAAATATTTAAACAGTAATGCTATGGAGCTCTAAAACAAGAGCATTAAAACAGTTCTAATTTGTCATTTTCTTCATTTTTTTTTGTCTTTACTTCACTGTTTTTTTTTTTTTTTTTTTTTTTTTTAAGTGGGTGACAGCTCATTAGAGCTGTCCTTCCCCAGCTCTAATTAGAGCTCCGGGGCATTTTCCATATTTAAAATAGTATATTTATGAATTAAAATTATTTTAAGTATGATTTATATTACACTAATTTTAAATTTATAATATTTATTTTATTTTGAAATAAATTTTATGAATCTAATAATAATATAATATAATTTAGGATAAATTACAAATACACCCTCTTGAGATTTGCTTAAAATATGAATTATCTCCTGTGGTTTGAAAAATTATAAATACCTCCCTGTCAGATTTTTTTATTTAATAGAATTAATTGAAAAAGTGAAATTTCTAACTGTTCACCTATACAATAATAAAATTATCTAAATTATTAATTGAAATAAAATTTTAACATTATTAAAAACTATTAATTAACTTGATGATTTATTAATAAAAGAATCTATTTGTTATGAAATTAGAAACCGTAAGGGCATAATGTAATTTCTACAATCACAAGGAATAATTTATAATTTAAGTAAATCTCAAGAGATATTTTTGTAATTTATCCTAAAATTTACTACTGTGAGATTGTAATCAAAACTATACCCAGGAATCTGTCTAGCAGTGATATATGTATCTAATAAATTTGTAATGTTATATATTTAAAAGGGGCATTTACACAAGTCTTAATTTATGAATTTATATTTTATTAAATTTTAATTAAGATTTTTTTGAAACAGTGATTGGTTATGGTTATGAACATAATGATTTGATATTTATTTTGATTTTTAAAATTTTAAAACATCAACTTTTAAATTGAAAAAACTAAAAAAAAAATAATAATAAAGTGCAACAAAAAAAAAAAACAACTAATCAGTGTTTTGATTTCAATTTTTTGGAAATTAAGTTTTTTGTTTTGTTTTTTTTTTTTTTTTGTTAGTGAATATTTTTAAAATTTTAAGCAATTTTTTTAGTTTTTTAAATGTACCTTACTTAGATATATCTAAATGGTAAAATATGTGTGAAAAAATATTTTAAAAAATTAATAAATACACAAAAATATAAAAAATATACTAAATTTTCATATATCTTTTTGTATTTATGGTATTTAGTGAATCTTTTAAAGATTTTTTCGCAAATATTATACTTTTTAAGTGTATTTATATTAGATATGTCTAAAAATTAAAAAAATGCTTAAAATATTAAAAAAATTCAGTAAAAATAAAAAAATATGAAAAATAAAAAAGTAAAATTTTCTGAAAACTAAAGCTAAACAGAATGAGATATTTTTTTTGAAGAAATAAAAAAAACTGAATTATTTTTTTATGCAAAACTAAAAAATTTGTGTCTATAAAAGAAAATGATGAAGGAACATTGATATGCAAAACTGAAAAAAAAAAAAATAGAAATAAAAAAAATGATAATGCTCTCAATTTTAAAATTAAAAAAAAAAAATTGATAATGTTTTTGATTGTATTGAATAGTTGAATCAAACAAATAAGTAGAAGAGTAAAAACGTTTAATCTCATGCTCTATTTTTTTTATCAGTTAATGAAACAATTATCTGGAACATTACTATACAAAATTGATAATTTTCTTAATTTTAAAAATAGAAAAAACTAATAATATTATCAATTTTACTAAATATGACTTATTAATTCAAATTTTTTTGAAAAGAACCTGAACTATTATAACATTTATGAATAAAACTTTTAAAGAATTAATTCTATTTAAAATTGTATATTTATGAATCAAAATTATTTTAAATATGATATGGATTCTACGAATTTTAAATTTATAACATTTATTTTATTTTTGAAATAACTTTTGAGAATCTAATAATAATATAATATAACATAACTTAGGCTTATTTTGGGAAGATGATAAAAAGTAGTTTTTTGATTTTTAATTAAGCTTTTGATTTTTTTAGACAAATGATTTGGGAAGTTGGTAAAAAGTGACTTTAAGCTTTTGATTTTTTTAGACAAATGATTTGGGAAGTTGGTAAAAAGTGACTTTTCGCTTTTTTGATTAATATTTATTTATGATGTCAAATCATAATCAAATGACCAAATTACCCCTATTTAGTTTAAAATATTATAACTTTACCCATATAACATATTTTGACTCATAAAGGATAAAATTATAATTTCACTCTTGGCTAAAAATTACCTTCCCAAATGAAAAAAAATTCAAAAAAATTAACTTTCAACAATGATTCATCCCCCCTTTTCCCTCACCCCCTTTGACCCCCTCTCTCTCTCATTGGTTACTTTTTCTTTTTCTTTTTCTTTTTTTTCCTGCTGCTCCAATCACCCCCCGTCACGTGACAAAGGAGATGAGGGAATGACCCCCAAAAGAAGGTCCCAAGCATTATTCATTACCTTTTAACTTTTACTACAAATCAAAAAAAAATGACTAAAAATCAACTTCCCAAATCAAGCTTTACTAGTGGGAATCGTAATCGAAAACTATACCCAGGAATCAGTCTAGTGGTGGAGTCTGCTATGACTGACTGCAGCTAACTTCTTTGGTCTACTTTTTTTGTCGTTATTCTCAAACATTTCTGTGAGTTGTCAAGTTTTATGACTTGACCTGACTTGACCCAATCTACTTCTAAAATGGTTCAAATCAAGTAAACAAAGGAGCTGTTTGGATGTGGAATTTTAGCTCAATTTAGATTAAAATTCAATAAATTAAAATAGTTAATAAGATAAAATGATATATCAAATTTATAATTATTTTATTTTTTTTACAAATATCACATTCAACTATAAAAAGTCAAATCATCTTTCAAAACATAAAAATTTTAGTCTACTAAAATAATTAATAATTAAAAATTAAAATAATCTATAAAAATAGCAACTTCCCAAACACCTACAAAGAAAGAGAATTTTACTCGTTTATAAAAAGACAAATTACAAATATACTTCTTGAAGCTTGTTTAAAGTATAAATTGTCTTTTGTGATTTGAAAAATTATAAATAACTCCTTATAAGTATTTTTTATTTCAAAAATGCCTCAAACCCCAGTGGGGGTCACTGGGGGTCATGTTTGTGGCCCTCCCATTGGCTAAAAAAAAAAAACTGTTTTTTTTTATTTTTTTTTTGATTATCAGCGAATCATGGCCCGCCACCTCAGTGGGGGTCGACCCCCAGTGGGGGTCTCCAGCATTTCCGTTTTTATTTAATAGAATTAACTAAAAAAATGAATTTCATAATTGCTCTCCTATACAATAATAAAATTATCTAAATTATTAATTAAAATATATTTATAATATTATTAAAAACTGTTAATTATAAATTAGAAACCTCAGAGGTGGAATGTAATTTTTAAAATCATAGGAGACGATTCGTATTTTTATCAAATTTTAAGAGGTGTATTTGTAATTTACCCTACATAAAATGGTATATTATGAAGTTGAATGAATTTATATTTATCATGTTACAAGTGTACATGTAATACTAACGAATAATGGGAAAAAAATTGTGTATATTGAACATATGTAGTCAGCTTTGTGATAAAAATGGGCAATATATCCACTCGCAGTGTAGTAGAAATTAGGAAAATATCTAATCAATATGACAGAGAAAAAACATTAACGAAAATGACTGGTAGCTCAAAATTCGTGGCTCGATTTTGGCTCGATAGTTCAAAAGGCTGTCTTTTTTTTTTTTCTTGTTCTTCTTCGTCATGCTGGTCTGAAACAGAGGGAGAGGAGAGGGAGAGAGAGAAAGAGAGAGAGAGAGAGGAGGTAGGTCGTCCGTCGCAGCCTTCCGCCGTCGCCTCTACCCGATCGTCGCAGCCCCGTATCCGCCGATCGTCGTCGCAACCTCTGCCTTGCAGCCCCCGCCCTCCGCCTCCGCCTCCGCCTCTGCCTCCACCCCGATATGTTGGCCCCCTCCAGTCCCTC
This sequence comes from Camellia granthamiana, assembly GCA_036172215.1. Lineage (NCBI taxonomy): Eukaryota > Viridiplantae > Streptophyta > Magnoliopsida > Ericales > Theaceae > Camellia > Camellia granthamiana. Next base: position 19,136,039 of record CM069916.1, on the reverse strand, counting down.
CTCCTCCTCTTCTTCCGCCCCTCCTCCAGCCTCTCCCTCCTCCTCCTCCTTCTCTCTCACTTTTTCGAGCCAATTTCGAGCCAAAAATCTCGAGCTACCAATCGCGATCGAAAAATTATTTATATTTTTATAATAATGCAATTTATTATGTACATGTTGTAAATTCTCTATGTGCATGATGTAAATTTTTACTGTGGGTCAAAATTACATCATAAAAAATTTCATCTCTAATGTAATAATTTTTTACTGTTACACTTATTTACAATTTCTCCTAAAAATTAAGTCCAAAACTAGACATTCTAATTGATCGCATCTGGGCATGAAAAAATATGCAAATATGCCATGCTTTCCCAAACTAATTCATAAATTTACCAATAATGAGGGTTGTTTCGGGAAGTTGGTAAAAAGTTGACTTTTGGCTTTTTACCAAGCTTTTTGGATTTTTTGGAAGTGATTTGAGAAGCTGGTAAAAAGTTGACTTTTTGCTTTTTAGTTTAATATTTATTTATGGTGTCAAATCAAATTAAAATGACCAAAATACCCTTACCCAATATAAGAGATTTATTTTTTTATTTTTTTTTTCATAGGCCCTAATTTGTAATTTTAGGACTGCGTTTTTGGCACTTCCCAAAGGGATTTTATTGCGTTTTTGGCAGCTTGTCCAAAAACGTGACTTTTTATTATGTTCCCAAAATGGCACTGAGTGACTGCAATTGGTTTTGAAAAGGTAAGTCTTAGGCTCCGTTTGGTAAGCCTCTCAAATTATAGTTTCACCCATTGATTTGAGTATATTGTTTGTTTTGAGCTTTCAAATCATAATTCTACACATATTTCTCAAAACTCAATTGAAAATATAATCATTACTTTTCAAAACTCATAACCAAACACATAATTCAAAACTTTTTTCAAAACTCAATTCAAATCAATATTTTAATTTTTTAAATATTTAAAAAATATTTTAATTTCGTTAAGATTTTAAATATTTTAATATTTAAATATGTTACGATTTTTTTAATTTTTAAATTTTTTGAATATTTTTAAATATTTTAATTTCAAAATATTACGATTTTAATTTTTAATTTTTAAAATATTTTATAAAAATAAATTCAAACTCTATTTTATAAAAATATTTTTAAATATTTTAATTTTTTTTGTTATGTATTTGGTTACGATTTGAGTGTAGAGTTGTGAAAGTAATGTGAAGTTTCGAGTTATATGTTTGATTATGAGTTTTAAAAATGATTTCTTAATTAAGTTTTGTTTTATGTGTTTGGTTACGATTTGAGTATAGAGTTGTTTTTAAATTTAAAATATTAACATTTTAAATTATTTAAATTTTTTGAATATTTAAATTATTTAAATTTTTACAATTTAAATTTTTTGAATATTTATTTTAATTTTTTACTTATTAAATTTTTTAGATTATTTAAATATTTATGATTTAAATTTTTTGAATATTTATTTTGAAAAAAAAATTTATTTCCTTTGTAGTATTTTCAATTAAAAAATTGATTAATGTTATTTTCTGTTAATAATAATTTTTTTTAATTGAATTTTAAAAAGAATTTGGTTATGAGTGTTGATCAGAATTTTCAATAGTGTGAAAGTAATGTGTTTTGTTATGAGTTATAACAATTTGAATTAAGTTTTGAAAACTCTTTCCAAAACTCATAACCAAACAAATTTTCTTACTTCACATGTCAAATTAAACTTTTAAATCAATTCCACACTCAATTCCACACTCTACTCAGAAATCATAACCAAACAAATTTTCTACATTCAAATTATAATTTCATAACTTACAAATTTAAAATACAACTCATACGCTCAAATCATATTTATAAAATTTTACCAAAGTGCATCCTAATTTGTCTTTTTAGTAGCTCACCTACGCAATGAAGTATCTCTCTCGCTCTCACACAAACACAAACACACATACATGCACTAAAAGTGGAAACTTATGCCCAATTTGAGGAAGGATATTTGTAACTTCAAGGCAGTGTGGAAGTCACCAAAGCAAAATGGGAATCTCCTGATTATTTTGTTTAACTCTATTAATTATAATCATCATATGACCCATAGTAGTGCAAAACGATGCACCAATCTTTCCAAGTGTCCCCACATCCCACATTCTACATCCACCATATGGAGTTTGGGGTTCGGTTAATTTTTTTATCTTTAAAGATTTTTTTTTAAAAGATTATGTCAAAAAAAAATTTTTATTTGTTTAGGTTTGTTTAGCTTAAAAAAATTTAAAGTAAATTATTAATAAGTTCTAATAGTTAAATTTAATTCTTATTAAATTTTTTTGAAAAAAAGTCTTAATAAAATTGTCTCTAAAAATAATTTTTTATGATGATTTTTTTATATATGTCGCTAAATGTTGACAATTAATAATTTTTTTTATCGTAGTTTTTATAAATTGTAACTAAATTTATAATTAGTGACTTTTTTTGACAAACTTTCAAACTATCGCTGAAAATTAAAAATTAGTACTTTTTGTGATGATTTTTTTAAACTGTCACTAAAATTTATAATTATTAATAGTTTTTAATAGTGTTTAATGAAAAATATCATTAATTATCATAAGATCTATTGGACAATAAATCTACCTATTAAGACCAATACTTAAGTCTCCCAAAAATTTTAAAAGTACAAGAATAATTTTGTAAAAAAAATCGCTAAAGAAATTTTTTTGTCATTAGTTAATTTTTATATATTTATTTTTTTTTTTTTTGGAATTTTTCTAGACAAGTAGAATTTGCAAGTGTAAATTAAAAATAAAAATAAAAACACTAAAAAAAGAAAAAATTAGTGAAAAGTCCACTCTACTAATTGTCTAAGACAATAGGTTCAGTATATATTTTTTGTTGGTGATAAGTTTATTTTTTGTAAAATAGTTTGATGAGAAGTCTTGAAGGATATTTTGTTTCCAATTTTACTCCTTGACTTTTTTTTTATATGTTTACTTTTTTGTACTTGCTAACTTTTGTTAACTATATGTTGAAATTATTTTTATCTGTTAAAATTTCTATCTGTTCAAATTTTTTAATTTGTTGAATTTTTTTTAATATTTTTTTTCTATCTGTTGAAATATTGGACTAAACAAAATCTTATCTGTTGAGCCAAACAAAACCGCTATCTATTGCAATACCAAGCCAAAGCAAATCATATATTGCCTATAGCAATTTGTTTGATTATCATCATCAACAACAAAAACAAAAACAAAAACAAAAACAAATTTTATATATTTTTATCTTTTGCAATACCAAACCAAATCAAAACCTATTTTGTATATAGCAATTTGTTTCATCATCCTCGTCGTCACTGTCATCGTAGACAACAACAAAAACAAAAACAACAACAACAACCACCACCTCAAGTTTACTACTAACTTCTCCACCACACTAGCTCCATTAAGAGCTCATGAAAATAAATGTTTCTTTGTAGATAAATCAATTTGGTGATTGATTGACATCATACACTTTTTTTAATTACATTAATTGATATAGTCGTTAAAACCATAACGCTAAGACTAAAAGTTTGAAAACCTATTTATTTTTATTTTTTTGTTGTGAAAAGTCTGTTATCAGTAATTAATATAATAAGTTAAACTTTTCTTCATACATCGATGGTCAGGGCTGGCCTTGGGGTGAGACGACTAAGGCGGTCGTCTCGGATTACTAATTTTGAACAAAATTTAGGGCTCTCAATCAAGGGAGTGTATCATATTGTGTTATTTCATAATTATTTCAATACTAACTCAATTCATTTATTATCATGTTATCGTATGGTGTTATTTTGATTTGTGTCTGATTGATATTTAGGGCTAGTTTGGCATGTACTAAATAAGTCAAAAAGTCAAAAAGTCACTATCTTATTTAAGTCACATCATCTTATTTAAATCACATCACCTCTCTAACACATCACATCAAACCCAACCCAAACCCAATCCAAACCCACCAATAAGTCAAAAAGTGCACTTTTTTAGGACATCCCAAACAAACCCTTAATGTGAAAACTTTTACTTTTAGTTAAAATTAACTTAGCAAGTGTATGGAGAGATTAAAATTTTTCTCATAAGTTGAATTTTATAAAAATTTATTTCTACTAAATGAAATTATTCATAGAATGTTTGATTTTAATTCAATTGCATTTTTCTAATTAAAAAAATTGTACCTTGTTACTATATTTTTTTACTAGATTGACTTTAAAATAGGTAACCAAAAAAAAAAAAAATCTTAAATGAAAAAAAGATATTAGCCTTAATTATTATTTTACATACTTTTTTTTATTCAGTTAGATGGAGTTAAATAAAAGATTAAAAAATTATCATGGCTTCCCTTAGTGAACATTAAAATATATAACTAATAATTCATATTATTGAGTCGTGTCATACTTGGATTCATATTGAAAAATAGTCAACCTTAACTTGCTAATTTTATATATTGCTTAAGTTGTGTAAAAAATTCGCATCCTTACCCCCAATTAATTTTAGTTCTTATAGCATTGGTAAGCTAAAAAATAAAAATTCGATTCAACTAATTGAAATTCAACTATTATATATATATATATATTTGTTATCTAAATTTTGTTAAATTGTAATGCAATAGAAATAAATTTTTATCCTTTTATCTAAACAATTTTTTTTTTTTTTTTTTTATAGATAATGATATATGAAAGGCCCAATTCAAAAAATTCGCCTTAGCCCCTAATAAGTCAGGGTCGGCCCTGTAGATGGTATACGACTTGGATGTAATTGTGTGCCTGAAAATAGGCCATCCAATTTATAATACGAGTTGGAATTTTTTTACAAAAAGAACAAAGAATATTATATGTATATATATACACATATATATACAAACATGTTCAAGGCAGATCTGAGATCTTGGATACACAACCGACACTAACTCGACAGATCTAGATTGGGCTTCGTTGGAGCAGTAACGCTAATACGGTGTTGAACTCTGTTTGCTGCCGAACCACGGCGGTGATCTCAGATCTACGACCGGAAGGAAGATTGGTGAAGATCGACAGGAGGGTAAAGAGAAAAAGAGAAGAGAAGAGAGAGAGGGGGCAATGACGAAGGTGGTTGCGGCGGTTATGGTGGTCGCGGAAGTCACGATGGTGATGGTAGAGAAGGAGGCGTCGGTGTGAAAGGGAAAGGGAGGAGGAGGCGACGGCGTAAGAGAGAGGACAGACAAAGAGAGAGAGAGAGGGGCAACTTTGCTGAGAAATGTCAGTGTGTATACCTTATATATACACAGGATTATTTTAGTCTTTTTGCCTCCTCATGTCTTTATGGATAAAATATTTTAAGGCTTGGATCTATGACCATATAATTTTATAAAATGGACTTTTCAACTTAATGCCCCTAAAAAAAATAATAATAAAATCACTAGAAAGAGTGAAATTAGTTAGTGTTTTAACTACTAGTGCCTCAACTAATACATGAATTAATACATACAAAGTCCAATACTCCATTTTAGCAAAATTTCTTGTCAGAAACATATTTTAATTCTATCTTAATCATTGATCTATGTGGACTAATGTTAAATCTACATATATTAGTGGTTGAGATGGGTTAGTGTTAATAAATAATAGTTTTTTTTAACATGCGTTTTTAAGGACGTATGATAAGAAAATTTAAAAATATTGTATATCTTTTATTACACTTACTTTTATACATAAAATGTAGAGATATTTATCAATAAATCTCATCCTACAAATAAGTACTCCAATTAGTCCTAATTTTTTTTTATTGATTTGTTAAATTTTATTAGTAGAGAGTTTCTTTTCGTGTGGTCTTATTTTTTATTTTGATAATGTTTTGATGAATAACTATGTTCTTTTATTAATGTGACAGGTATGATGTGATATTCCAATGTGATAAATATTAATATGATACTCCAAAAAAAATTAAAAACTCATTAGTATACTTTTTCTAAATGTGACAACGTGACGGTTATGATTTGACACTCCAAAACTTTTACTCCAAAAAAAACTCCTTTGCATACTTTTTCTAATGATGTGACACTCCAAAAAAATCAAATAAATGTGACAATACGGCGGGTATGATGTGACACGCCAAAACTTTTACTCAAAAAAAAAAAACTCATTAGTATATTTTTTCCAAATGTAATAACGTGACAAACTCTGTAGTTTACTTTTTTCAAATGTGACATGTGACATTCCAATGTAGTGAGTATGATGTGACATTTTTAAAAAAAATAAAAACTCTTTAGTGTACTTTTTCTAAATGTGACACTCTAACGTGGAGGGTATGATATAACACTAAAAAACTCTTTAGTATAATTTTTCTAAATGTGACCGGCAAACGAGTCATTACACATAAAAAAGGACTAAATCAATCACAAAAAAATATAAGAGACTATATAAATTATAAGTCCAAAATATAAAATTTATTGATCAATCTCCCCTAACATCTAAATAAACAAAATATCATAACATGTATTTTACGGGCACGCATTATCAAAATTCATAAATAATTGCTCCCACTTTAGGGTTGGTTATTTCTGACCCTAACGAACAGGGAACGGATCGTCGGTCGCCCTTTCCCGTCGCCCTTTCCTGTCACCCCCAAAACGACGTCGTTTTGGGGGCGAATTTTCAAAAAAATAAACGCAGAGGCAGAGGGAGGGAAGGAGAGAGGGAGGAAGGAGGGAGGAGGGAGGAGGGAGGAGGAAGGGAAGGGCCGGCCGGACTGGAGGGGGCCATAAATACAGGGGGAGGAGGAGGAGGAGGAGGAGGAGGCGGCGGCGGCGGCGGAGTGAGGGCAGCGGTCGCAGGTGCTGCGACGAGGTGGAGCGACGGCGGGCGACGCGACGGCGACAGTGGTCGCAGGTGCTGCGACGAACGACGAGGGACGGCGGGCGACGGCGGGCGGCGAGGGACGAGCTGCCTCCTTCCTTCCTCTCCCTCCTCCCTCCTCCCTCCCTCTTCCTCTCCTTCTCCTTCTCCTTCCTCCCTCTTCTGCGTTTTTTTTTTTTGAAAATTCGCCCCCAAAACGACAGGAAAGGGCGACAGGGAAGGGCTACGGGTGATCTACATTCCTAACGAACACACAGTTGCGTGGTTGAGCAAGAAGAAAAATTATAAACCAAAACAAGGTGCAAGAATTAAAGCAGCATAGCATTCATTTATTGAGAAAATTGATGAATCTCACATGGCCCAAATTATCTTTTAAAAAGACTTAATTTTGCGACCCAAACAAAGACCAATTTTTTGGACTTCAAAATTATGTGACCATAAATCATTAATGGAGTCTCTAACTCCACTTGTGCTTTGTAATTAAATTTAAGAGTAATAGTAGGACCCTAATGCTGTGTTTGAATGAGAGATTTAGGGGTTATTTGAGATATTTTAAAGAACTATACTTTTTGATTTTTTATGAAATATGGGTTGAGTTTGAAATGATGTGGTAGAGAAGTGATGTGACTTAAATAAGATAATGTCTTTTTGACTTTTGACTTTTTTAAGAGACAGCAAACCTAGCATTAGAAAAAATTTTGAAAAGAGAAATAAAAAAAGAATGTGAAATATAAATAAATTATACTTACATTGCACCTAATTTCACACACATTTTCTCTTTCCTTTTTCAAATCACTTCTCAAATCCTCCAACCAAACACAACATAAATGTTTTACTAATATTTTTACCAAATGTCTTACATAGGTGTGAGACTCACATAGTATGGATCACATACTCATATAAGACATTTGATAAAAATATTAGTAAAACATTTAGGGTCTCCAGTATTTTCCTAAATTTAATGGGAATCTTAATCTTTCGTCGAGAGTGACCCTTGATCTGCTAGTTTCCAACTGCTTAAGTGGGTTTGGCACTTTCTAAGAGCATCTCCTATGGAGTTGTCGAACAACCTGCCAAAGCTATAATTTGGCAAGAGTGACAAAAAGAAAGTCTCCAATGGCCTACTATTCTACTTGCCAAAGATAGCAGATGCCATTTCTGTTATCAAATTTGGCAGGTTGAATAGCAGCTACCAAACATACCATATCAACAAATATCAACAGATTTTTAGCTCCAAATTCAGTTTAAAAAACAGAATTCAAACAGTAGAAAACCTCACAAATTTAGAATCAAACCCAAATTTCAAAGGAGTTGCCAAATTTACAAATTTTAGAATAAATTTCACAATTTCAGAATAAATCTATAAATTTCATAATAAATTTCACGATTTCAGAATATATTTCACAAATTTCAAAATAAATTTGAGATTTTCCTAATCACACAAATTTCATAATAAATTTCAAAATCACACAAACAAATCACAAAAATTTTAATTTCAGAATCAATTTTAGAATCACACATCAAATTTCAGAATTAATTTCACAAATTTATATAAATTTGATAAACGAAATTAGATGATAAATACCTTGATCGACCTCGAGGGCTTCTTCTTCAGCCGACTGGTTTGAGGACACAAAGAGAGAAACAGAAGACTGGTTTTGGAGATCAGAGCTCGGTGATTGGTTTAGGGAAAGAAAGATAGATCGGAGAGTATACTGGTTTAAGGACACAGAGATATATATATATATATATCGGAGAGGTTTAACAACAAAGAGAGAGAGAGAAAGAGAGAGAGAGAGATCGAAGATAGATCATAGAGGTTTGATAACAGCAAGAGAGAGAGACAGATCAGAGAGGTTTGACGATAGAGAGAGAGAGAGAGAGAGAGAGAGAGAGACATCAGAAACAGATTAGAGAGGTTTGATGACAAAGAAAGAGATTGGAGACAACACCATGACAAATTGGAGAGTATATTGCTCTTGAGCTCAAAGACCCAGAGAGAGAGAGAGAGAGAGACGTTTCCATAATGGATGAGGAAAAGGGAAGAGGATAGTGAAAGAGAGAGAGAGGCGTTTTGATGATGGAAAAGAAAAAAGGAAGAAGAGAGTGAGAGTCAAAGTGAGATGGAGAGTGAAGACATTGAATGAATGTGAAGATCATGGGTTGGATGATTCTAAAGAAATCATCTCAACCATTGGTTTATACGTGGACGGTGGTGATCATTCTTGGAAGTGAAAAAAGCCATTGTGCTCTGTTTGTCTAAAATAATAATAATAATAATAAGTGATATGTTTTTTGGTGGGGTGAATTATATTTAATTTTTTTTTATTTTTTATATTTGTCTAGTCGGGAATAATATAAATATATAATTTTTTTTAGAAACAGTTATAAAAAGGTAACAAAAGACAAAAATAAAACCAAAAAAAAAAATAATTAAAAAACCCATATCCAAACATCTACAAATTTGAAGGGAAAGTTGGTTGAGATTTGCCAAAATAACAAGTGACCATTGGAGCGTCATTGCTATAATTTGCCAAAATAGCACTATTCATTATCAAATTATAGCAATAGTAATAGTATTATAGCAACAACTATTGAAAATGCTCTAACTCGCGGGATATAAAAAATATCAAGTGAGTTAGGAATACCACAGTGACCATATGTGCTAGACTGCTAGTCCAATTATATGTATTTAAATCTAAACTTGGTTTAGAGAAATGTTTGGAACCCCTTTTTCGAGGGTTTTATGACCCCAAATTTGATCTTGACTCTTCATGTGTGTGTAAGATTCACTCATGTATATGTGGACTCCACATTGTGAGTGATTGTGATGAAAGTGGAGATTGTGGGAGTCATGTATGTGTGCGGGTCTTTATCACAATTGCTTTGTTTATATTTTACTTGAAAAATAGCAATTGAGTACGCACATCGCCATGTGGTGTTTCACAAATATCATATAACTTCTTCCTCATATGGCTCTTGAGTAAAGCCTTGGACCTCTAAATCATGCTCTTTCAAGGCTTCAAAAATAAACAAAATAAGCCCAAAAATAAACTATTCCTCTAAGGACCAAAATATTCAGTGTCGACCCCAAAAAAATTGGCCCAACATTATGCCAAATACTTAAAATGGGCCGGTACGCTTTAAACGGGCCCAGTCAATGTAAATGCAGCCCAGAAAAAGGTATGTTTTTTCATCTTTTAGCACCAAAATGAAAAAGGTTCAAGACCTACCAACATTTATGTTTTAAAATAATATAACTCACTTTTTTGTGTGTAAACTTTTAGGATTGGCATTTGCATTCTTATAAATATATATATTTTTTCAATTTTAACATTTATTTTATTTTATTTTTAATGTAATTTTTCTCTCTTACCAAATTCTTAATTAAAAGTTTCATTTTTAGAATCTATTTTCAATTTTTTTAAAATAAAAATTATTTTGACAAAAATAAACATTTAAAAGATATTTTATTTTAAAAAAAAAATATTTCTATCTGTCAAAAAGATAAAATCATGTAAATATGATGAATATTTTTATTTTTTATATTAAATTAATTTTTTATTAAAAAAAATTACAAAAAAGACTCTAAAATTTGACTATGGCAATAAAATAAACCATAACATTAATCTTTAATTTGTTTTCAATTTAAATTATGCATATCTTCGTTAAATAAAATCGACAGAAATATATATATTTTAACCGTTGTTGGCTTTTTTGATTTTCGAAAGTTAATATTGTAATTTTAAGCGTGTCAGTCAGTAATGATCAATCAGTTCTTACAGAAGATTAATTGTCAACCAATTATCAGACGATTGCGTTTTAATTCTCTCAGCCTCAATGAAGAGGACTTTTACTGGTGGCTTGTTTAGGAGAATTTAGTAAATAACAATTAAGTGAAGAATAATCTCAGAATTTCATTAAGTAAAATGAAAAACTTACAATGATTTGACACAGCCTCATAGAGGTTTACAGCAACAAGCTATTTGAAACTACTCCTATGAATGAAGTGTAGTACAGGAATTTGAAGTACAGAAATGTAAAGAACTGTAAAAACTGGAAGGGAAAACAAATTGAATAAAACTAGTTTTTTGATCTGAGTCTGGGTCATTATTCTAGGACCTTCTCTGCTATTTATACTTCTCAATGATAACCGTTGAAGTGGACTTCTAACCGTTGAAATGTCCTTCCATGATTGCTAAATATGCTCTCTCACAGTCAGTCCCATTACACCACATTTGCAGTTAAGCTTTGTAACACCCGCATCCTTTAATCCATTAGAGAGTGTATTTAATTCCCTTATTTTTTTTCATTTTTTGGGAGTCTTTGGAGTTGTTGAATGTTAGTTTTGGAGGAGTATGATCCGATTTAAACTTGTTGGGTTTGTTTGTTTGTGCTTGTTATTGTTAAAAAATTCCTTGGAAACTTAGAAATTCTATTCTGGGGTCAACACTAGCCTTCCTAAGGGTCGACCCTTACTTGTTGGTGAAGTTTCTGGAAGTGTTGCTGGAATTTAGGGTCGACACCAGCTTTGGTGGTATCGACACCTGCCTCTTGTTGCTATCCACAAGGGTTGACACCAGTCTGGGAAGGATCGACCCTTGTAAATTGCAGAATTTGTGTATTAGTTGCTAGAATTTAGAGTCGACCCTTCCTGTCCAAAGGTCGACACCTTGCTTGCTGCCAGCATTGTCTTTTCTTGTTGAAGGGTCGACACCATCACACCAGGGGTCGACCCTTGCGTGTTTATTTTTAGATTTGTGGGTCCGAATGGGCCCTACCTTTGGGGGGGGTTTGGGCCTATTATTTTATTGACCTTAGGGCTACTTTTCTACTACTATAAATAAACCCTAACGACTTCTCTCTCATTATTTTTCTTCTCCTTTCTCCTCAAGGCCGTGAGTTCTCTTCTCTCTCTAAAACTCAAACTTTTTCACTTAAATCTTTAGATCTACTCACCTAGGGTGATCTTTTCATCTTGGTCCTTTGAGAAAGATTGTAGATCTCGTCAAGGGCTTCCTTTTGGTCTGATTAGTAAGTGGTTTCGTTGCCATTGATTTTTGGGTCGTCATCTCTTGGTTTCAAGAGGTAGGGGTTTCTAGTTCTCTCTCAATACCCTCGTTTATGGATAGATTTGTGGTATTTTCTTTATATAAATACAAAAGTTTATATTTTTAAACATATTGTGATGAATCATGAGATTGGGGGTTAGGGTTTGTATGAAAACCCATATTTAAATTATTCTTAAAAGAAAATAAATAAATTAATAAATTAACTAATTTTATTCAGAATCTACCTAAAATATATAATAGTGTGAAAAAAAAATTAGTTTTAAATTAGCCCAATTCAATCACTAACAAAGACCTTATTAAGAATAAAAATTTTATGGATTTTTAATAATTATTGTTATAATTTATTAGAAAAAAAAAAGAAAAAAAAAAAGAAGAAGAATCAGATTTGGTGGCAAAATATGCCACATGCAAGCTTGCATGTAAGCTTGGTAAATTCCATCCCATTATCATTCTTGGGTGAAGGAGATGTGTAGTGGATAGCATCATGAGAGAGAGAGAGAGAGAGAGAGAGAGAGCTAGCCTCGGAGAAGGTCTATAAAATGCACTTAGTGGTCATGCACAGAAGGTTCAAGGCTGAGCATAAACTATATACATCCAAATAGAAGGATAGCTTTTAGTGTATGCATGCATGTACTCATTTGGACGGGTGAGGAAGAAATAAGGAAGAAGAATTCAGCAGAGGGAGAAGAAGAGAAGAAGGTTTAGGAAGCAAAATTCTTCTATCATTTCATCACCCATTTCAATCCTACTATTAAGTAAGAAAACCCTTTCAATCCTCTCATTTTTTTTATATAATTGAAATTTTCAGATTATATACATATAATACATTGTCTAAACTGTTTTGAATCTGCCAGCATGTTTGCCAAATTGGTAGACAATTTTATACTCAAAATTTTGAGATGATTTCTTCTACAAAGTTGTTGATAATGATGTCTAGTTCATCCAGGAATTTTGGTAACAATTTTTGAGCTTTCTACGAATTTATACAAATTTGTTTTTACTAAGACTGAAACTGTGTTGAGAGTAATCTGTTTTGAATCTGCCAGCATGTTTGCCCGAATTTTTAGACAATTTTATACTCAAAATTTCGAGATGATTTCTTCTACAAAGTTGTTGATAATGATGTCTAGTTCATCAAGAAATTTTGGTAACAATTTTTGAGCTTTCTATGAATTTATACAAATTTGTTTTTACTAAATCTGAAACTGTGTTGAGAGTAATCTGTTTTGAATCTGCCAGCATGTTTGCCCGAATTTTTAGACAATTTTACACTCAAAATTTCGAGATGATTTCTTCTACAAAGTTGTTGATAATGATGTCTAGTTCATCTATGAATTTTGGTAATAATTTTTGAGCTTTCTACGAATTTATACAAATTTTTAACTAAATCTGAAACTGTGAGACAGATTTTACTATGTATTTGAAAATTTATTTAAATTTCTATACTAAGCCAAATCTGGTAACTTCTAACTAAAAGATGAAATTTGAGAAGTCTAGTTTCATGATAAATTTTTAGATTATGGATTTGATCTATAAAATTTAGTATGGAATTAATGTAAGGAAATGTGACAAATCTGTGTCACAAAGATTGCTGGAAATTTTACAGGATTATTTACATCTTATTTTTCTGAAATTCTTTCTGAAAAGTGACCTAAGCATCCCTATTGAGCATTCTATTCAATTGCACGAATTTTAGGATTGTGTAAATAATTTATTTCAAATTTTACTATCTAAGCTATTATGTTCATACCACGATTTAAATTAATTGTCTGTTAAATTTTGGACATTGAATAATTTGTGTTTATTATATAAAATTAATGATAGAGGATTACTACCGGTTACTCAGGGTGAGCCCTGGCTTTTAATAATTTTTAAGTAAATTGTGTCGCGAAACCCTAAGATGGCACGGGGATTATTTCAACCCTTATTGGTATTTGGTTTTGGAATAAGGGTGGATGTGCAGGTGGCACGCAGGGAAGTTACGTACCCCTGGCAGACCGTTCCCTTGGGGCAGACCACGGATGTCACGGCTTGCGTATATAACTCCGGGCGTGGACATGTTTGGTAGTTCTTGAATATTTGACCAAGGGGGGGTTTCCAAATTAACCGTGGCCATGACTTAGGGCGTTTCATGCCAGATTATGTAGAAGAAGGGACCGAGGCTAAAATTGGAGCAGCTGCTAACATCGAACCTTGGCTAACTTAGAGTCAAGATTTTATCACAATAAAACCCCATTATCTCTTGTATTAGTATTTAACTATGTTGTGACGTTGTGGGTGAACTTGTAGTTTTATTTTGTTGTTGGACTTTGACTATGTAAGAATTTAAAATTTCCTAATTAGTAGTTAAAATTTTATCTAGCAAGTTATTGTTATTTTAAATCTTATGGTGTTTCAAAAAAAAAATTTGGGGCGTCACAGTTTGGTATCAGAGCCTAGGTTTGAACCTTTGGGCCATGGGTAGTAGTTTATTATTTTTACATTTAAGAAAACCTTACGTTAATTTGTAATTTTCGGTGACTTAACTAAGTTAGAACCTTTTTATTTGTAGGATGCCAGGGTCATCAGACATTAATTCTAATGGGGAAAATTCGGAGGAAAACTATGACATAGAATCTGACCCAAGTGAAAAAGTGGAGATGCCTATAGAAGACTATGAATCCATAGAATCTAACCCAAGTCAAGAAGTGGATATACCTATAGAAGACTATGAATCTGAGTCTGAGCTTGACCCTGAACCTGATCCTGAGCTTAAGTCTGAACCTGAGCCCGAAGAGGTTGTCCAATATACAATCCCCTGGAGGTTATTGTGATTGAGTCAGATACTGAAGAGGAGTCTATAGAAGGCAATACCGACGAGAGCACTGGAGATGTAGGAGCCACGTTTGAGGGTTGGGATGTGTGAAATGGGTTACAGATTGGTTCTTTTGTATATGTCAGACTTTATCCCCTAGGAGGTTGTGCTTGGAAAGCTGAGAGTTGAGTGGGTACCTATATCGAACCTGTCCAGATTCTAAGACAAGAGATTCCCTGGGTATATCAATTAGGCCCCTTCCCGGATGGTTTCACCGATAAGGTGGGCGACCTTTTTCACTTTTGGAGCCTTCAGTACATCATGCCCGACCCAAGCAGAATTGTGAGGAGAGATGGGTCAGTGGACTTCAGGGACTGGAGGACCTATCGGGAGGAACCAGTGCTGCTACTAGGGCATCGTGTGTGCGAAACTGCTATCTTCGTGAGGGTGCTATGGCGATTCATGGGGTTTTTCCAAGCCACATGGGAGCTGGAAGCCCTCGTGTGGAGAGACTTTCCTTGGCTATTTTAAGGGGTCTTAAGGGAGTTATAAACTAGGCTAACCAATTGTTTTGTATGCTCACATGTAAAAAATTGCCTAGTTTAGAATTGTGAGTGTAGTAGTTAACTTGGATTGTAGGGTGTAGACACCCCATTTTTGACCGACCTTAAGACTTAGACGTCATCGATTGAGCGCTCGGTGATTGCGCATGTTGTGCTTATTCTGAGGTTTCGGAGTTTCGGCTAAGAGCCTTACTCCCGAACCTCGAGACCCTTTTGTGCTTTGCCTCGGTTTGCGAACCAGATTCTGTTTTCTCTTCCCGAAGGGAGAGAGAGGTCTCGTAGACCATCTCTTAGTGGCCATAGGCTACTTTTTGTGGTCGTAGACCACTGTTCCCATTTGGAGATCAGTTTTCGATTTTTCGGAGAAGTCGACCCTGCGCCTCGGTTCGGGACCGCTTAACTTTCTCCGTTTGCTCCGGTTTTTGGCACACACCTTGTTTCCTCTCTCTAGAGGGACACTGTGGCCTGGGAGACCACCTTTGCGGTCATACGCCGCCCTCGGTGCTTAACAGCCTGTTTTCGAGGCGCCCGGCCGCGCGCCCGACTATGCATTGTCAGTGCCCATCTTCCCGAGTCTATTTTAGCTCGAACCTTTTGACCCTTTTTTTTAAGCTTCTCGAGGAAGCTTGACCTTTTGAACCTTTTTTTTTTTTTAAGCTTCTTGAGAAAGCTTGAACCTTTTGACCCTTTTTAGCTTCTCCAAGAAGCTTGACCCTTTTTAGTTTCTCCAAGAAACTTGACCCTTTTTTTAGCTTCTCCAAGAAGCTTGACCCTTTTTTTTTGGCTTCTTAAAGAAGCTTGGCCCTTTGCTCCAAGCTTCTAAGAGAAGCTTGAACCTTTCTTAGCTTCTTGAAGAAGCTTGACCCCTTTGCTTTAGCTTCCTCAAGAAGCTTGACCCTTTTTGCTTTAGCTTCTAAGAGAAGCTTGGCCCTTTTGCTCAAGCTTCTAAGAGAAGCTTGGACCTTTGTTCTTCTATAAGAGAAACCCTCTCCCTTATTAGCAAAGGTTCAGATTTTTTGACCAAGGCATACATACACCTATCTCCATACATCTCTCTACATCCAAGCTCCAAAGCTCCATTGTTCTTGCACCATTGCACTACACCTCCTATCCTAACACCTCCACCATCACTCTAAGCACCTTGGAGCTGGTTTTCAGAGGTTGAAGGCTTACTATTTTGGTCCAGAAGCTGCTGGCTCTTTTGACTACAAGGGTAACTCTCATTTTCCTCATTTTAGCATTGTTTTGCTTCATATCTTAGCCTAGTTTTCAAGCATATTTGGGCTTTGTCATAAACTGAAAAAAAAAGTCTTGTTTTAAGCTTCTTAACATGTTTGTTTAAGACCTCTTTTCTGTTGGGGGTCATCTACCCTCTTGCATGCTTTATTTCCTCTTGTTTTGAGCTATGCATTAGAGCATTTGTGTTGGCCTCGGTTTGGCCTTTTAGCCACTAAAATCCAGCGAATTTTCAGTGGCTAACATTTGTTTTTGAGCCTCAAAATCATAGAGGGGTGACCCTCTCACCCCTTGTTTTGTTTACTAGCTTTGTTGGCCTTACAAAGGAGCCCATATTTGCACACTTCTTGAGCATGTTTCAGGCCATTATTTGTGAGTTTTATGACCTGCATAAACTCTGTCCAGAGTTGTTTTTGCCATGTTAGGTGTCTATCTTGCATGTGTAGAGTAATCCTCTTCATGGCCTTTCAAAGGAGCCTTCATTTGCATGCTTCCTAGCCTCATTTCAGGCCATTTTCAGTGAGTTTTAGGGCCCTCATAACCTCTGTCCAGAGGTGGTTTTTCCATTTTTGATGTCCATCTTGCATGTGTAAAGTAACCCCTTGCATAGCCTTTCAAAGGAGCACCTCATTCTAGCATGTGTTGACTGAGTTCCAGTGGGTTTTGGGTCATATTTTGGCATGCCTTGTTTCTGTTTTTGGCTGGTTTGGTAGTCCTTCACATGCTTCATGTAGTTGTAGTGTAAGTCATGGTTCACTAGCTTGTTTTGCATGATGTTTTGGCCGCCTTTCCTAGCATATTTTGGCCTTGCCTTAAACTGATTTTGTGCATATTTTGGACTTCCTTAGCTCTATTTTTGGGTCTCATGATTGAATGATGCTTGTTTTGCATGCTTGTAGTACAATGTCCATGCTTAGCTTTGAGTTTCGAGGTCTGTTGCATGCATATACTGAGGTGTTTTCATGTTTTGGGGCCATTGCACATCATATTTCAGAACTTACATGTATGTTATATTCCCATGATTTTCACTCTTTAAGTGCATTAGAGAGTCGGGCTTGTATGCCTCATTTACCGACCATTGCATGGGCTTCATTTGAATGCATTCCGAGCCACCATCCCAACACATTTAGCCACTGATTTTGGTCTGCATAGGGACTGTTTGGGGTTGGTTTCATCATTTGAGCATTGTTTTGCATACCTATAATGTAATCCATTCCACTAGTTTCGGTATTCGGGCCATCTAACATGCATTGTGTGACATGTTTGCATGATTCGGGACCATTGTATATCATGTTTCAGAGTTGAAAAATGTGTGTTTGTATGCCATGTTTCATCCGTTGTCATGCTTTGGTAGAGTGGCATTTGATGCCTTAGGTTTGGTCTCTTGTATCGGGCATGTTTGCATGAGTGTTCCTACCTTTCATTCCATCATGTTTGGCCACTGATTTGGGTATGGCTGAGGCTCACCCATCTTGGTTTAAGTGCATCATGCATTGCGCATGCCATGTAGTTCGTTGCATCGAGTATGCCATTTGATATTCGCATTGTGTATGCTAATCATATGTTGTCATATTGTTGCATAAGGTGTCTTGCATCGAGTATGCCATGTTAGTTCATAGCATTGTGTATGCTAGTAGCATGTTTGCATGTAATTCTCTGCATGTCTGCATCATTTAGTCGCATTGCATTTAGGTTGCATAGTCCGAGTCGCATCGTGCATGCCATGTATATTGTATTGTGTTTGGAATAGGGTTTAGTCCAAATACGGGAAACGAGGGACGTTTCGTACCCAAAGTGACGAAACGTGCTTCAATTCCCGGTCGCCGACACTCTTGACTGTCCATGATAGAGTTGTTGGCTTTAGGTGTCCATTTGTGCATTCATTTCACACTGAGTTGTGCAATTCGACTCCTCGACCATCATGCATCGAGATGCGTAATTGATGGCACGAGGATCGAGGACTACACTCCCTAGAGCTTGTGCAATGACGGGGAGAGTGGTCATGCACACATGTGTTAAAAATACTTTGCCATGCCCCTTTCTTGCTCTCTGTTGCAGCAGATCGGAATCCAGCAGCAAAAACTAGTCAGCAGCCTTCGGAAGTTTTGTACAGTGTTCTAGGACCAATTGCAAAACAGAGGCAAATCGGGGCATCGCAAGGAATTTCCCGACAAAGCGACCCGAGCAGGCATGCATCTTTCATCATTCGGAACAAGAGCTGAGGCAGTCCATTTTATAGCTTGCATGCTAGTTTATTTGCTTTCCTAGTTAATTTGTTAATTAATTAGGATTTTGTAATATTTAATTAGCTAGAGTAGTTAATTATTTATACGGACTGTATTATTTATTCGGACCCTCCGAGCGAGGGCAATTGTGTAATAAGTGTACATGTGTGTGATGTATGTCTTCCAACCCCACGTCTTTCTCCCTTTTATTTACCAGCTTATGATGGTTAGTTTAGGGCATGTTTCAATTAGCATACTTATGCTCGCATGTTTGCATCCATTCATCTGTCTTGCATGCACCGGGCTCGGCGCATCATACTAACTGCATTGTATTTCAATTTCAAGTTGAATACGTGTTAGCTATAGCATCATCACCTGCCATCTTAGAATAGCCGAGCCTATCTTAGTTGCATTCCTGTATGTGTTGCATTAGGCATTTCAGCATAGTTAGGATCATGCATTTGATTACTAACTAGCTTCTGTTTTGGCTCGAAGAACTAGGTAAGCTTTTATGCTTTAGCATCCTTGCATGTATGTGAGTGATTGCCATGATAGCATGCTTACCATGAGGCTATGTGTTTATATGATATAACTGCCTGAATGCTTGTGGGTGGAGGTTGGATTATCTGAATTGGAACAATTCATTGATTGCGAGTTTTAAGCCTACTTGAGAGTGGCAAAATCATGTTTCCTAAGCCCACCTGAGGGTGGCAAATCCACATTTTAGCCTACTTACGAGTAGTAAACCGCTTTCAAAAACAAACATGAGATGTTTTGTTCCAATTCAGGCGATCCAGTCTATATTTGTATGCTGTGCGCATTACGTAGTAAATCTAGGCTAATAACAGGAATAAGAGCACACAATGTTTTTAAAACTCGATATCATGGTTAGTAGAGGCCGATCTTTGATCGGGCGAGCGGGGGTGCTCACGAAGTGACCTTCCCCAATCGTACCCAAGTTCCCGAGTCGAGGCAACTTTGGTGATGACGGACATGTGGCCTTAGGCAACGAGTCAGGGTTTCCTAAATTTTCCAAAATAAAATATTTAGGTGGCGACTCTGTATCTGGTAAAGCAGTCCATGTTTGGCACTTCTTTAAAAAAATCTATTTTCAAAAATGATTTGCCGGATTTGGACTCTTTGATGATTCATCGGTCTCGCATTGCACTCTGTGAGATTAGATACAGGACCGTGACTTTGAGTCCTGAACTGTAGTGAGCCCAAATGAACAAAACGGGATCTCCTCCCGGGACGTTCGGGGATGTCTACAGTTTCTGGCGACTCCGCTGGGGATTTAGAGAACTTGACTCGAACTCATGATATCTTGTTTTGACTACACTTATGTGTTTCTTTGCATTGCATTTGCATTGGTGCGCCTAGGACACCGTGTTTGCCATATGTTATTCTTGAACGGTTTGCCGGAGGCTTGCTTTGAGAAGCGTGCCATAAGGCTGACCAGTTGCGGGCTCTGCCACGACGGAAACACAAACCCCGATTTTCACCGAGGCACCCTTTTGACCATTCGACCTAGTGCATATTCGGAATACATAGTGACCATTCCAAACTAGGACAGGTTGCTTACCCGATTATAGGTTGTTTGAAACCGTTGCGTGCGTAGTGAAACCCTAGCTCCTGACAAAATAGGACAGGGAAACCCTACCCCCAACATAGGGGTGTTTTGGCTCTTACTTGTTTGCTATGTGCTTTTAGAGTGTGTCTCTACAGGGAATGCATGTATCAGTTTACGAGTCTGGGTATCAGGCCTGCGGGCATCAGTATTTGGAAAAATCAGTTTTACCTGAGGGAATCAGTTTACAGGGCAGAATTTTGGATAGAATTCTGTAGGGAGCGCAGTCATTCAGCTTCGCTCATGATGGTTTTGGTGAAATCAGGTTGAGATGCTGTCTGTTTTCTCTTTTGCTAAGTAGTCTTGGAACCATAGCTTCAGAAGGGTCTAATATCCCTCGAGTACTCTGGACCTGTGTTGTTATGTGATCAGGGGATGAACCACCTGCAGGCGGCACTCAGTTTACTCCAGATGTGGCGTATAACACGCACTGTTTTGAGCATTTGTGAATGCTGATTTTTGTATTTTCTGACTTGGGTATTGAGTTTGTCATGTTGTATCGAGTCAAACCTGTTGAGTCTGTCTTGTTGTATCGAGTCTGTCTTGTTGAGTCTGTCTTGTTGTATCAAGTCAGTCCTGTCGAGTCTGTCTTGTTGTATCGAGTCAGTCCTGTTGAGTCTGTCTCGTTGTATGGAGTCAATCCTGTTGAGTCTGTTTTGTTGTATCGAGTCAATCCTGTTTTGTTAGAGTTGGGTGATTCCGGGGGTGTTCCCTCGGGCATCACTGTTTTGTTTTGTGTTTGTCTTTTTGCTTTCTCTTGAGTCTGTTTTTGTCTTGGAGCCAGTTACGCCAGAAGTTATGAATGGAATAGCAGTGAATTTTCGCACTCTTGTGTTTGCTTCTACCTTGCGCCTATTGTGCCAGCAAATTTGAGTGAAACGGCAGTCCATCTCACTTGCTCTTCTACACCTTTAAATCATTACATTGACCTAAGTTTTTCAAAACTTTTTGAACACTGCGGTGAAAACAAAGAGGAAGGAATTCCTCAGGTTTTGCAAAATTTGATCAACTGAGAGAAAGAGAGGCGTGCTAAGCCCTTAATGAATGAAATCATGCTTGTTAGTGTGAGTATTGAGAAGGATCCTGACTTGATCCAGATTGGTTCTACCTTGTCTTCAGCGCGAGCGATTCATCGCTTTCTTAAAAGTTTTCAAAAAATATTTTGCGTGGTCCCGCGAAGACTTGTGTGGAATCGCTCTTGAGATTGTGCAGCTTATGATCGCTCTCAGCCTCGAGACTCGACCCTTTGTTTTCAAACCTTGAACTCGCATTTAAAATGTTCAATGGTCAACCATTGAAGGAGGCCTGTGTGGCCAGATTTGAAGCAGCCCATGAATGAGCGGCAAGAAAGTTAGATCGAGAAGATCAGATGTAGTCAAGAGAAGCTTGCAAAACTAGATCAGAAACGCCCCTCGAACTAAAGGCAAAAATGTCAAATGTGCTCGAAGAGCCGAAGATGGATCATTCTGCAAATCAACAAAGAGTGGCAAGAATGCCAAATCCCAGAACGGAAGAAAATGGATTCAGATGACTTCAGGATCTCAAAACCAATTGACATAGACTTGTTACACTTTTACCCTTTAAGAGGCTCGCTGGGCCAAAAACCCGAAAGGGCGACCCAGGCAAAAGTTAGAGTAAGAAAAAATGAAAAGAAAAGCAAAAAGAACAAAAAAAATGAAGAAAAAGAAATGCAAAAAATCTTGGAAAAAGGAAAAAAGAAATAGAAAGAATTGAAAAGAAAAGAAGAACATAGCTCACAAGGTTGAAAACCTGGAAAGGCGGCCTTGGCAAAAGTTAGAGCGCAAAAGGAGAGGTTAATACCCGAGTGTACCTTAACCCCGAACTACGTAAGGCTTGATTCCCATCTTTGGGATACGTAGGCAACTTCATTCTGAAGTCCAGCCGTAAAACACTTCAAATTCGACTGTCCCCATGTGATGGTTCTGGTCATCTTTGTCTTCTCTGTATCCGAGAATTTGGTTGTAATTGTCACTGTGAGGACTGGTTGCCATGTGCTGCAGCGCTATTCAGGCTAGGGGCAACTTTCCGTTGCCGTGCAGTGCTGCGGTGCTATTCAGACTAGGGGCAACTTTCAGTTGCCATGCAGTGCCGTTCAGACAAGGGGCAATTTTTCATTTGTTTTGGATCTGAGGTTGTGCATCTCAAGAGTAAATTCTGCATTGGTCGAGCAGTGGCCATTTGCAAAAATAATTTTTGAGAATTTTTAATGAGGTTGACTAATTCTCTCGAAGATTATTCCATTTTTCTAAAACTGGACCATTTCTTGGACCCAAAAAAGGAAAATTTTCAGTGCTCATAACCTGACTTGCATGATTTCAAATCAGAAAATCGAACAAGCGTGTTAATCTAACTCTTATTTTGGTTAAAATTGTTTTAGCAGAAGCAAAAAACAAAAAATGGTCAAAATGATGAACTAGGGGCACAGTTAAGTCAGGTGTTCTGTCTTTTCCCCATTGTCAACGTACTTGCCAAAAAGGGCACTCTACCTGCCAGAAAATGACACAACTGAAGCTAACAACAAAGGGCTGAAAGCTCTCTCATCCTCCAAGCAGCGAGGTATCAAGCCAAGTGCGAAGCACGAATTGGAATGGATCAAGATACTCCACTCTCTCATTCAGGGCATCGACTAAACGTCACCGGAGGAAATAGCCGCGAGCTGATAATATTGGGCATGAACCCACAATTTTCTGTTTATCCATCAACCACCCAGGGGAGGGATAAAAAATGAGAGATTGAAAAATAGAGAGTTGTGCGTTGAGAGAAAAAGTGAGGAAAGGGCTTTTTTAGAAAAAACAGAGCCTAAGGGCCGAGTGATGTGAGAATTACAAATAAGAAAGGGTGGGAAACAATACCTGAAGAAACTGGCTCCTCGCAAACTGAGAGGTCTCTCGCCATTGGGATATGTCTGAGTGTCGTGTCTCTTGTTTTTGTTTGTCTCGATTCTTGTTTTGAGTCATCTCGAGTGTTACTCGATGTGTTTAGGTTGTTTACCTTTTGTTTTCCGTTGTTGAGTCGTAGCGCGCTGTGTTCAGTTATAGGCTCAATACCCGGTTAAGAACTCATCTCTCAATTTCAAAAATAAAATCGTTTTATGCTCCGAGTGCCGTGCCATTCTCCACATTTGTGCAAAACAAGATTCTTTCTTTCATAAACTGCAAGGGTTCAACCCAGGTCATGAGAGAACAGTAGAACAAGGACCCATCCGAAGCTATATAGGTTTCGGGCTGCAAAGCAAGAGAAAAGAGGGAAAATTTGGATCATCTTAGCATGTTTCAACTTCAGCAAATTCCGAGACTGCATTCCAGGTGCATCTTATCAAGCCTCGCCTTTCTCTGGAGTATGAGTGTATCTTGACCCCAAGCTTAAGCCTGCTTCAAGTCAGAATGGCAGTCCAAGCATCACATGTGGTTTTAACATGCAGATGTTATCTCTTGCCAATATAAACAGGGTGTACCCTTTTCGAGCTGAGTGTGTTGCAAAGCCCTTTGAGAGATAAATCAGAGGCACCAGAGTACATGTTTGATGCCCCTCTATTGCATAGAATGTGCACTTTTATATACACTTCTGTTGCATGCGT
Source organism: Camellia granthamiana (assembly GCA_036172215.1). Classification (NCBI taxonomy): domain Eukaryota; kingdom Viridiplantae; phylum Streptophyta; class Magnoliopsida; order Ericales; family Theaceae; genus Camellia; species Camellia granthamiana. The sequence goes on along the minus strand of CM069916.1, from coordinate 19,112,093 downwards.
GCCACGCATCATTATGATTCATGCATAGAATATGTTTGCTTTCGATTCCACATAGAATATGTTTTGTTTTCAATATTGCATAGAATATGCTTTCCATGTCGCATAGAAAATGCCCCCTTACTTGCACAGAAGATGTATTTTATCGCACGTCTTTTGTACACCTTCCTCGCACTTTCTGGTGCATTGTATCTCTCTCGCACTGTCTTGTGCATTTTCACATTTCATAGCATTCACACTGTCTTGTGCACTCGCGTTGTCTAACGCATCGCGCTATCTAGCGCATCGCACTGTCTTGTGCACTCGCGTTGTCTAAACTCATCGCGCTGTCTAGCACATCGCACTATCTTGTGCATTCGCACTGTCTTGTGCACTCACGCTTTCTAGCGCATCGCACTATCTTGTGCAATCGCATTGTCTAACGCATCGCGCTGTCTAGCGCATCGCACTGTCTTATGCACTCGCGTTGTCTAAACACATCGCGTTGTCTAGCGCATCGCACTATCTTGTGCATTCGCACTGTCTTGTGCACTCGCGCTGTCTAGCGCATCGCACTATCTTGTGCAATCGCACTGTCTTGTGCACTCGCGCTGTCTAGCGCATCGCACTATCTTGTCAACTCGCGCTGTCTTGTGCACTCACGCTGTCTAGCGCATTGCACTATCTTGTGCAATCGCACTGTCTTGTGCACTCGCGTTGTCTAACGCATCGCGCTGTCTAGCGCATCGCACTATCTTGTGCATTCGCACTGTCTTGTGCACTCGCGTTGTCTAACGCATCGCGCTGTCTAGCGCATCGCACTATCTTGTGCATTCGCACTGTCTTGTGCACTGGCGTTGTCTAACGCATCGCGCTGTTTAGCACATCGTACTATCTTGTGCATTCGCACTGTTTTGTGCACTCGCGTTGTCTAATGCATCGCGCTCTCTTGCGCATCGCACTGTTTTGTGCACCTTATATTGCATTGCATATTATCGCGCTATTTTGCGCATCGCGCTATCTTGCGCACCTCATCTGCACTTGTTAGTGCATTGCATTTTCATTCGCGCTGTTTTGCGCATCGCACTGTTTTGTGCATTACATTGTTTCATTTGCGCTATCTTGCGCATCCCATCTGCACTTGCATCGCGCTTTCTTGCGCACCTTACTTGCACTTGTTAGTGCATTGCATTGTTCGCGCTATTTTGCACACCTTACTTGCACTTGTTAGTGCATTGCATTTCTCGCGCTTTCTTGTGCACCTCCCTTGCACTTGTTAGTGCATCTTCATTCGCATTGTCTGGTACATCTTTCGTTGCTCTGGGAGACCTTAAATCCTTTGGTCTAGGAGATCTTAAATCCTGCATCTTCATCACACTATCTTGTGCACTCACCTGGTCTAGGAGACCTTAAATCCTCTAAAGGTGCAATTCCTTTGGTGTTTGTCATGCCCGAACGACTTCTGGTGGTCTGGTATAGCCACCTGCCTGTGTTTGCGGTGAGTTCCTAGGAGACCAACTGAGACGGTGGAAACTAGAGTTTGAATGGCTCTTACCTAGAACGCAAATGTTCGGGATTTCCGAGACTAAAGTCTGGTTTAAATACCCAAAGGGAAAGCTGCGACCACAGTCAGGGAGAAAAGTAGTACCTGTGGTTCAACCGAAAAGAAGGGAAAGATTCCCACATCAGCATGAGGTAAGATATTGCTGTGGTAGGTCATTGTCAATTGCCCCTGTAAGGTACCTTCACTTCCTATCTATTGCATCACATTATGTTTATGGCATTGCATATAGCATCCATCGCATGCATCCTTTCCATGTTAAGCCTGGTCTAGCATGTACCCATACTTTTCACGTCAAAGCATAGTTATGACATTTTGTGTACGCACCTATTCCACTAAAGGGATTGTGGTTTGAGGGTGACGGCACCATTTCCGTGTTAGACATGGTTTGTTTGTGTCCATGCCCTTCCTAAGCAAGATACGGTTTGGCCGCGTGCCTTATCCATTGCATTCATTGCATTGTAGTGTAGTGTGTTGCATCCAGCATTTAAGATCGTGATCTTTTCTCAACAGATCATTCCTCACTTATATCATGCCACCCAATTACTTGTATCTTGTGTTCCGTTTACACACACATAGTTCTGCATGTGTACGCGCCTATTCCACTGATGGGATTGTGGTTTGAGGGTGTCGGCACCTTTTCTATGGTAGACAGATTTTGCATCTCCATCATCTTTATGATATTTGTGTGATTTTATATTGCTTGTGGTTTGATCATCTCAAATGCATTACATATCATTTGCATTGTTTACTACATTGTTTTGTAATATCACATATCATTTTGCATTTTGCCCCTGCCTGCGGGCACATCTCTTTGATTATCTTGCCTGTTTGTCTAAGTCTTTGGCCTTGTCAAAAATGGGTCGTCTCTGGGCTTTGACATTCACTCCCGTCACTTATGACTTTCGAGTTCTGTCAAAGAGGGGCAACTGTAGACACCCCATTTTTGACCGACCTTAAGACTCAAACGTCATCGATTGAGCGCTCGGTGATTGCGCATGTTGTGCTTGTTCTGAGGTTTCGGAGTTTCGGCTGAGAGCCTTACCCCTGGACCTTGAGACCCTTTTGTGCTTTGCCTCGGTTTGCGAATCAGGTTCTGTTTTCTCTTCCTGAAGGAAGAGAGAGGTCTCGTAGACCATCTCTTAGTGGCCGTAGGCTACTTTTTGTGGTCGTAGACCACTGTTCCCATTTGGAGATCAGTTTTCGATTTTTCGGAGCCGTCGACCGTGCGCCTCTGTTCGGGACCGCTTAACTTTCTCCGTTTGCTCTGGTTTTTGGCACACACCTTGTTTCCTCTCTCTAGAGGGACACTGTGGCCTGAGAGACCACCTTTGTGGTCATACGCCGCCCTCGGTGCTTAACAGCCTGTTTTCGAGGCGCCCGGCCGCGCGCCCAGCTATGCATTGTCAGTGCCCATCTTCCCGAGTCTATTTTAGCTCGAACCTTTTGACCCTTTTTTTTAGCTTCTCGAGGAAGCTTGACCTTTTGAACCTTTTTTTTTTTTTAAAGCTTCTTGAGGAAGCTTGAACCTTTTGACCCTTTTTAGCTTCTCCAAGAAGCTTGACCCTTTTTAGCTTCTCCAAGAAGCTCGACCCTTTTTTTTTTGGCTTCTTAAAGAAGCTTGACCCTTTGCTCCAAGCTTCTAAGAGAAGCTTGAACCTTTCTTAGCTTCTTGAAGAAGCTTGACCCCTTTGCTCTAGCTTCCTCAAGAAGCTTGACCCTTTTTGCTTTAGCTTCTAAGAGAAGCTTGGCCCTTTTGCTCAAGCTTCTAAGAGAAGCTTGGACCTTTGTTCTTCTATAAGAGAAACCCTCTCCCTTATTAGCAAAGGTTCAGATTTTTTGACCAAGGCATACATACACCTATCTCCATACATCTCTCTACATCCAAGCTCCAAAGCTCCATTGTTCTTGCACCATTGCACTACACCTCCTATCCTAACACCTCCACCATCACTCTAAGCACCTTGGAGCTGGTTTTCAGAGGTTGAAGGCTTACTATTTTGGTCCAGAAGCTGCTAGCTCTTTTGACTACAAGGGTAACTCTCATTTTCCTCATTTTAGCATTGTTTTGCTTCATATCTTAGCCTAGTTTTCAAGCATATTTGGGCTTTGTCATAAACTGAAAAAAGTCTTGTTTTAAGCTTCTTAACATGTTTGTTTAAGACCTCTTTTCTGTTGGGGGTCATCTACCCCCTTGCATACTTTATTTCTTCTTGTTTTGAACTATGCATTAGAGCATTTGTGTTGGCCTTGGTTTGGCCTTTTAGCCACTGAAATCCAGCAAATTTTTAGTGGCTAACATGTGTTTTTGAGCCTCAAAATCAAAGAGGGGTGACCCTCTCACCCCTTGTTTTGTTTACTAGCTTTGTTGGCCTTACAAAGGAGCCCATATTTGCACACTTCTTGAGCATGTTTCAGGCCATTATTTGTGAGTTTTATGACCTGCATGAACTCTGTCCAGAGTTATTTTTGCCATGTTAGGTGTCTATCTTGCATATGTTGAGTAATCCTCTTCATGGCCTTTCAAAGGAGCCTTCATTTACATACTTCCTAGCCTCATTTCAGACCATTTTCAGTGAGTTTTAGGGCCCTCATAACCTCTATCCAGAGGTGGTTTTACCATTTTTTATGTCCATCTTGCATGTGTAGAGTAACCCCTTGCATAGCCTTTCAAAGGAGCACCTCATTCTAGCATGTGTTGACTGAGTTCCAGTGGGTTTTGGGTCATATTTTGGCATGCCTTGTTTCTGTTTTTGGCTGGTTTGGTAGTCCTTCACATGCTTCATATAGTTGTAGTGTAAGTCATGGTTCACTAGCTTGTTTTGCATGATGTTTTGGCCGCCTTTCCTAGCATATTTTGGCCTTGCCTTAAACTAATTTTGTGCATATTTTGGACTTCCTTAACTCTGTTTTTGGGTCTCATGGTCGAATGATGCTTGTTTTGCATGCTTGTAGTACAATGTCCATGCTTAGCTTTGAGTTTCGAGGTCTGTTGCATGCATATACTGAGGTGTTTTCATGTTTTGGGGCCATTGCACATCATATTTCAGAGCTTACATGTATGTCATATTCCCATGATTTTCACTCTTTAAGTGCATTGGAGAGTCGGGCTTGTATGCCTCATTTACCGACCATTGCATGGGCTTCATTTGAATGCATTTCGAGCCACCATCCCAACACATTTAGCCACTAATTTTGGTCTGCATAGGGACTGTTTGGGGTTGGTTTCATCATTTGAGCATTGTTTTGCATACCTATAGTGTAATCCATTCCACTAGTTTCGGTATTCAGGCCATCTAGCATGCATTGTGTGACATGTTTGCATGATTCGGGACCATTGTATATCATGTTTCAGAGCTGGAAAATGTGTGTTTGTATGCCATGTTTCATCCGTTGTCATGCTTTGGTAGAGTGGCATTTGATGCCTTAGGTTCGGTCCCTTGCATCAGGCATGTTTGCATGAGTGTTCCTACCTTTCATTCCATCATGTTTGGCCACTGATTTGGGTATGGTTGAGGCTCACCCATCTTGGTTTAAGTCCATCATGCATTGTGTATGCCATTCTAGTCATAGCATTGCTCATGCCATGTAGTTCGTTGCATCGAGTATGCCATTTGATATTCGCATTGTGTATGCTAATCATATATTGTCATATTGTTGTATAAGGTGTCTTGCATCGAGTATGCCATGTTAGTTCATAGCATTGTGTATGCTAGTAGCATGTTTGCATGTAATTCTCTGCATGTCTGCATCATTTAGTCGCATTGTATTTAGGTTGCACAGTCCGAGTTGCATCATGCATGCCATGTATATTGCATTGTGTTTGGATTAGGGTTTAGTCCAAATACGGGAAACGAGGGACGTTTCGTACCCAAAGTGACGAAACGTGCTTCAATTCCCGGTCGCCGACACTCTTGACTATCCATGATAGAGTTGTTGGCTTTAGGTGTCCATTTGTGCATTCATTTCATATTGAGTTGTGCAATTCGACTCCTCGGCCATCATGCATCGAGATGCGTGATTGATGGCACGAGGATGGAGGACAACACTCCCTAGAGCTTGTGCAATGACGGAAAGAGGGGTCATGCACACATGTGTTAAAAATACTTTGCCATGCCCCTTTCTTGCTCTCTGTTGCAGCAAATCGGAATCCAGCAGCAAAAACTAGTCAGCAGCCTTCGGAAGTTTTGTACAGTGTTCTAGGACCAATTGCAAAACAGAGGCAAATCGGGGCATCGCAAGGAATTTCCCGACAAAGCGACCCGAGCAGGAATGCATCTTTCATCATTCGGAACAAGAGCTGAGGCAGTCCATTTTATAGGTTGCATGCTAGTTTATTCGCTTTCCTAGTTAATTTGTTAATTAATTAGGATTTTGTAATATTTAATTAGCTAGAGTAGTTAATTATTTATTCGGACTGTATTATTTATTCGGACCCTCCGAGCGAGGGCAATTGTGTAATAAGTGTGCATGTGTGTGATGTATGTCTTACAACCCCACGTCTTTCTCCCTTTTATTTACCAGCTTATGATGGTTAGTTTAGGGCATGTTTCAATTAGCATACTTATGCTCGCATGTTTGCATCCATCCATCTGTCTTGCATGCACCGGGCTCGGCGCATCATACTAACTGCATTGTATTTCAATTTCAATTTGAATACGTGTTAGCTGTAGCATCATCACCTGCCATCTTAGAATAGCCGAGCCTATCTTAGTTGCATTCCTGTATGTGTTGCATTAGGCATTTCAGCATAGTTAGGATCATGCATTTGATTACTAACTAGCTTCTGTTTTGGCTTGGAGAACTAGGTAAGCTTTTATGCTTTAGCATCCTTGCATGTGTGTGAGTGACTGCCATGATAGCATGCTTACCATGAGGCTATGTGTTTATATGATATAACTGCATGAATGCTTGTGGGTGGAGGTTGGATTATCTGAATTGGAATAATTCATTGATTGCGAGTTTTAAGCCCACTTGAGAGTGGCAAAATCATGTTTTCTAAGCACCTGAGGGTGGCAAATCCACATTTTAGCCTACTTACGAGTAGCAAACCGCTTTCAAAAACAAACATGAGATGTTTTGTTCCAATTCAGGCGATCCGGTTTATATTTGTATGCTGTGCGCATTACGTAGTAAATCTAGGCTAATAACCAGAATAAGAGCACACAATGTTTTCAAAACTCGATATCATGGTTAGTAGAGGCCGATTTTTGATCGGGTGAGCGGGGGTGCTCACGAAGTGACCTTCCCCAATCGTACCCAAGTTTCTGAGCCGAGGCAACTTTGGTGATAACGGACACGTGGCCTTAGGCAACGAGTCAGGGTTTCCTAAATTTCCCAAAATAAAATATTTAGGTGGCGACTCTATATCTGGCAAAGCAGTCCATGTTTGGCACTTCTTTCAAAAAATCTGTTTTCAAAAACGATTTGCCGGATTTGGACTCTTTGATGATTCATCGGTCTTGCATTGCACTCTGTGAGATTAGATACAGGACCGTGACTTTGAGTCTTAAACTGTAGTGAGCCCAAATGAACAAAACGGGATCTCCTCCCTGGACGTTCGGGGACGTCTACATAGGGGCTATCTTTTGCCCGTAGTATGTTATTTAATCTTTTCCCTTGTTTGCGTGTATTTTGCTGGTTGTAGCTTATCTAGTCTAATTAATGAAGTTTTTATTTTTATTTTCTATTCTTGCACATAAATATAGTAACATATAATAATAATAAATAAATAAATGATAAATCACAAGAAAATCCCATCATGCAGAATGGCTGGACGAACAAGAAATAATAACGGTAATGGTGATGGAGTGCCTGATGGCGATGTCGCTCGAATTATACGCGCGATTGCTGATAGGGTAGGCAATATACCACCCCGAAACCAAGATCAAAACAAATCGGAAATGATAGCAAATTTTGAAAAGCTACGTCCCCACAAATTCCTTGGTGGATCAAACCCCCATGAAGCTGAAGCTTGGTTAAGACAAATTAAGAAATTGCTAGATACTTCTGACATCCGAAATGAACAAGATAGAGTGACCATGGTGGCATTTCAAATGGAAGGGGAAGCAGATCATTGGTGGGAAATGATCAAAAGTACTCAACAAGTAGAGACATTAACTTGAAGACAGTTCGAAGATCTGTTCATGGAAAAGTATTTTCCTAACTCACCAAGGCAAGAAATGATTCAAGAGTTCCTTCAATTGAAACAAGGAAAAATGTCAGTCGCTCAATATGCGAACCGTTTTGAAGCTCTTTCACGGTACGCTTCAGCCATAATAGCAAATGAAGAGGATAAGGTTAGACGATTTGAATGGGGTTTGGACACAGACATTAGAGGAAGATTGATCACAGTGCAACTCTCCACCTATGCTCAAATGGTGGATCGAGCTTTAATTGTGGAACGAGAGTTAGCAGATTCCGAACGCATTCGAAATCAGCGATCAAGGAACAACAACCAACCACGTGGAGGAGGCCCAGTCCGCAACACTAGAAACCATCCTGCGCCAGCACCTTATGTCGGAGGGATGCAACAGCAACAAAGGCAGAATCGAGGAAACCAGTAAGGAGGAAACTTTGTAAATGAGTGGAAAGGAAGATGTTTCAGATGTGGTCAACAGGGGCATCGTCGAAGTGAGTGTCCTCAAGGTGGGGAGTATTTTATGGATCAGCGAGGGGCACAACAATACAATAAATGCCAACCAGGGCAAGGTTCTAAGCCTACTCAAAATACTCAGGCCAACAAGGGGCAGCCTCAAACCTCTAAGAATGCAGGCCGACCAAGAACACAACCACAAGGAGCTGGAAATAGAAAGAAACCAAGAGGGACTAACCAACAGGCAGTAGGGAGAATGTATGCTCTCCAAGAAGAAGAAGATGTTGATAATCCATCAGTAATTCAGGGTATGTTAATCCTTATGAATTCTTGGGTTAAAGTATTGTTTGATTCTAGAGCTTCGCATTCTTTTATATCCACTGCATGTGTGACAAGTTTGGGTTTAGAGCCAGAGGCGCTAGAGATAGCTATGAGTGTCTGTAACAACCCTCGTCACCGTTTACTGATTACCGATTAATTACTGATTATCACTGAATAATTACCGATTACTGTTAAACTAAGACTGAACATGATTGATAATTGAATTGATTAAAGTACCGAACTGACTGACTGAGATCCGAAACTGAATCGATTGACTGTAACCGTTTGAATGCATAATTTATTTGTTCGACTGCCAAATTATCTATTCTCGTCTTATGCATTAAAACTGCTAATTAAAGGCCTTATCGGCGGCCGAATCAGAAATGGATTAATGTTTTATAATCATCATAATTAATGTGATTTTATGGCATATTTAATTGGAAAGTGATTAGGTATGATTAAAGTGATTAAATTAGATTAAAATGAGCTAATTAAAGAGTTTGACGTAATTACCGTTTTGCCATTGTTAGTGGGCCTTGTATTATATCATGTTTGAGCATTGATATACCTTAGGCAAACACTTTCCCTCAGCCATTTTATGTCTCTAAACCGACCAAGAAGAGAATCAGAGAGAGAAAGTGAGAGTTTGGCTTGTTCTTGAGTTTTGGCTAGGAAGCTTGAAGATTTGGAGTGTAGATTTCATAGTTTAGCTTCCTCACCTTGTAATTGAAACTCTAGGTAAGGAATTCATCTTCTTATTGTTGACATTGAACAAGTTCTTGCATGATTCATGCTTCATTGTAGAACTAACTCATGATTTAGTTCAAATATGTGGGATTCTAGCATATATCATGCATGCATGCTTGAATTGATGAGTTTTGAGTTGATTCCATGGTCAAATGCCACATGCATGTTCATAATCATGTTTAAATCCATGTTTTTATCTTGTTTTTGAAAAGATTGAGCTCTTTGGAGCAAGAGTTGAAGCTTTGAAATGGTTTTAACCCATGCATGTCATGTTTGAAGATTGTTCTTGAAAATGGGTTTGAAAATGGTTTTAATTGACTCACCCTTGGGTTTTGAATTCTCAAATTGAGCTTTTAAACTTGTTGTATATTGATTTGAGATGTGTTTCCCAGAATTTGGGCCCAAGAGGTCGAGTATTGAGTGGTTGAATGCTTGGTTCGGACTTGGAAGACAAATCTGGAAATTCCAGAATTTGGCCTCCTCGCTCGAGCGAAGGATTCCTCGCTCGAGCGACCATCATTTGTTCAGAGCTCCGCTCGAGCGAATAGATGGTGGCTCGAGCGTAAAATTTCAACATCCAGTATTTTTACTGTTTCATCAGACCGCTCGAGCGAAGGATTTCTCGCTCGAGCGAAGACCTTGATTTTGGAATCTCGCTCGAGCGAAGGAAAGCTCGCTCGAGCGAGGCCCTTATTTTCAGCAAATTTTGTAAAGTGCTTTCTAAGTGCATCTTTGCATCCTCATCCCATTCTAGGCATTCTTAGGCCTAGTTTAAGGCATCGTAATGAGGATATTGATGTAGAACACACCGAGGCAAATTAGGGATTAAACTATGATATCTCCCAACTGTGTAGCTTAGTGTGTGTTCAATCTGTTAACTGTGTAGGGTTGGCTTACCGAGGAGACGCTCTAGCTTACTGTAGCCCAGAACTCTGTGAGTAACAATTGTGTAAAGATATGTTCAAAATGGTTATCTTTCGAATACTGAACCGAACTGTTTACTGAACTGTTTACTGAACTGGAATTGTTTACTGAATGAATGTATGTCCTTTATTTCCGAACTGTACTGTGGCATCCTTAGCACCTACTGTTTACTGTTACTGTTATAGAGCTCTGTCGGTTCCCTTGTGGAACCATACTGTTTACTGAATGACTGGCCATCATTACTGTTGGGTCTGTTAAGACCCGGTCCTTTTGGACCTACTGTTTATAGGCTAATGGATGTACCACATATCACTGTTTTGACTGAATAACTGTTATGGCCTGAAATATGAGCCACAAACTGAATGACTGATTGACTGAAATGCCTGATTGACTGAAATGATTGAAAGACTGAAATACTGTTTAATGAACTGTTTTCATTACTGTAAGGACATTCATTCATAACCTCTTTACGCTTTATGTTATTCACTGGGCTTTAGCTCACTGCTCATATATATATGTAGGTGTTCAAGCACCGGACCGCCGCTAGGAGCGTCAGGCAAGCTTTAGTTTTGTCAAGCCAACCACTGTGCCTCACTGCGAGGTTCCGAGTATAATCAAGCTTAGACTGCTTTTGGGGTGTCTTAGCTTCACCCAACTATCATTGTACTGTATAGACTGTTACTGTACTGTATGGTCTGTTAACACTGTACTGCACCGTTACTGTAATGTTAATAGGGATTAGGTCCCTGCACTGAATGTTTGTAATTGTTATGCACACTGTTCTGTACTGAAAGTATAGATGTATAAAAAAATCTTTTTGCATACAGACTGTCGCAGCTCATTGGACATTGTTTATTTACTGTATTGGCTTCCGCCATGCCCCTGTACTCTGTATTACTGTTCTACTGTTAAGCAGGCCTTCGGTAATCTCGGATTACTGGCCGGTTACGGTGCTAAACCCATAGGGGCGGGTTTGGGTCGTGACAGTGTCGCTTCACCCTTAGGAGGTCAAACCCGAGTAAATCTAGTATGTAAATCTTGTGAGCTAGAAATCTCCAATTCATATTTGATCTGTGATCTAAGAGTTATGGATCTGTCTGATTTTGACGTCATCCTAGGAATGGACTGGTTGTCAGTTCATCGAGCCATTATTGATTGTTACCATAAGACAATGACCACATCCTCCCTTAGCCGCACGAAAGTTCAATTTAAAGGAGATAGACAAGATTCTCTAACTCCAACGTGTCGCAAGTCGCGATGGCATGATCAACTAACCGGATGGTTGGCAAGCCTAATTTTGGAAGACGAAAATAGAGAGGATCCAAGATTACCCCATGTGGTGTGCGAGTACGCTGACGTTTTCTCTGACGAATTACCAGGATTACCCCCAAAACGAGATATAGATTTCACGATTGAGCTTCAACTTGGGACTTCACCGATTTCAATAGCACCACATCGTATGGCGCCAGCTAAACTTCGAGAATTGAAGGAGCAGTTGCAAAAACTGTTGAGTAAGAAGTTCATCAGACCAAGTACGTCCCCTTGGGGAGCGCCAACATTATTCGCGAAGAAGAATAATGGAACCTTAAGATTGTGCATCGATTATCGACAACTAAATCGAGCCACCATTAAAAATCGATATCCCTTACCCAGAATTGATGACTTGTTCGATCAATTAAGAGGTTCAAAATGTTTTTCCAAAATTGACCTTAGGTCGGGATATCACCAACTTCGTGTCAGAGGAGAAGATATACCCAAAACTGCGTTTCGAACCCGTTATGGCCATTATAAGTTTGTGGTAATGCCATTTGGTTTGACAAATGCTCCTGGGGTATTCATGAGTTTAATGAACAAAATTTTTACCCCTTATTTGGACCAATTTGTGGTAGTATTCATTGACGATATTTTGATATACTCACGATCAGAGGAAGACCACGAGCAACATCTGAGAACCATTTTGCAAATTCTAAGAGAGAACCAATTGTATACTAAAGCTAGCAAATGTGAATTTTGGTTGAAGGAAGTAAAATTCTTAGGTCATGTTGTGTCCGAATCAGGGATATCAGTGGATCCTACTAAAGTAGAAGCAGTAATGGGGTGGAAACAACCTAAGAATACGTTTGAGATTCGTAGTTTCTTAGGATTAGCAGGTTATTATAAGAGATTCATTCAAGATTTCTCCAAATTAGCCAAGCCGATGACACGCCTAAAGCAAAAAGGAGTAAAGTTTGAATGGAACGAAGCGTGTGAGTAGTCATTTCAAGAACTCAAGAAGAGACTGACAAGCGCTCCTATATTAATCATACCCGAACGTGACGTTGGGTACACTGTTTATTGTGATGCCTCTAAAGAAGGGTTAGGTAGTGTGTTAATGCAAAACGGGAAGGTAGTAGCTTACAGATCAAGACAATTGAAGAATCATGAGAAAAATTATCCTACTCACGATCTGGAGTTGGCGGCGGTGGTCTACGCACTTAAGACTTGGCGACATTACCTTTATGGTGAAAAATTTGAGATATTTACCGATCACAAAAGCTTGAAGTACTTGTTCACCAAAAGAGATTTGAACATGAGGCAGAGACGCTGGATGGAGTACCTTGAAGATTACTAATTCACATTGTCTTATCATCCCGGGAAGGCTAATGTTGCAGCAGATGCACTAAGTCGAAAGACAAGAGAGATTGTAGCCAACATATCAATTAAAGAATGGGAAATGGTAAGCACCGTGAATGGGTTTAAGTTACAACCCGAGACTCAGAATGGAAAGGGTAGGTTGTTTACAATAGTTACAACACCCCAAATTCTTACCAAAGTGTTGGAAGCCCAAAGATTTGATCAGGAGGCGGACTTCATCAAGGCTAGATTAGTGTCCGGGGAATCTTCGCCGGATTGGGCGCTCCATTAAGATGGTGGTTTAAGGTATTTAGGTAGAACTTTTGTGCCAAACATCGAACAATTAAGAGAGGAAGTACTTAAAGAATTTCACAATTCGGTTTTTGCGGTTCATCCAGGAGGAAACAAGATGTACCAGGATCTTAAGCGACAATATTGGTAGAGTGGAATGAAGAAGGACGTTGCTCAATTCGTATCTAAGTGCTTGACGTGTCAGTAAGTGAAGGCAGAACATCAAAGGTCGGCAGGGAAACTCCAACCTTTACCAATACCTAAGTGGAAATGGGAACACATAACAATGGATTTTGTAACGGGATTACCCCGGTCGCCACAAGGCCATGATGCCATTTGGGTGGTGGTTGATCGGTTAACTAAGACGGCAGATTTCTTACCAATAAGACCAGTAGGCACACTCGAATCTTTAAGTCGATTATTCATTCGAGAAATCATTAGATTGCACGGAGTACTAGTCTCAATAGTGTCAGATCGTGACTCTCGTTTTACATCACAATTCTGGCAAAGTCTGCAAAAAGCCTTGGGTACAGAGTTGTGTTTTAGTACAGCTTTTCACCCTCAAACTGACGGTCAATCAAAAAGAACAATTCAGACTTTAGAAGACATGCTTCGAGCTTGTGTGATGGACTTTAAAGGTAGTTGGGAGAAACATTTACCACTAGTTAAATTCTCTTACAATAGCAGTTTTCAAGCAAGTATTGGTATGGCACCGTATGAAGCTTTGTATGGACGGCCTTGCCAGTCACCGATATGTTGGACAGAAGTCGGAGAAGCACCTCTTTTAGGGCCAGAGTTAGTTCAAGAAACTACCGAGAAGGTGAAACTAATTAGACAAAGGCTTGAGACCGCTCAGGGTAGGCAGAAAAGCTATGCAGATCAATGGAAAAGACCTTTAGCATTTAAAGTTAGAGATCATATGTTTCTGAAAATACAGCCTCGCCGAGGAGTTGTTTGTTTCGGAAAGAAGGGAAAGTTGTCACCTCACTTCATTGGGCCTTTCAAAATCTTGGACAAAATAGGAGAAGTGGCATACCGTTTGGCTCTACCACCTCAATTGGCTAGAGTACATAATGTTTTCCACGTCTCTATGCTACGGAAATACGAGCCACACTCTTCTCACATCATCAATTGGGAGGAAATTAATCTTGATGAAGACGTGACATTTGAAGAAAAGCCTGTCAAAATTTTAGATCGTCGCGAGAAGAAATTACGAGGTAAAACTATACCGTTGGTCCGAGTTCTCTGGAGACATCGTGGGATGGAAGAGTCAACATGGGAGCGAGAAGATATGATATGTGCTAATTACCCTCAACTTTTCAAGTCTAAAGGTAAGAATTAATTTCGAGGACGAAATTTTTTTTTTTAGGAGGGTAGATTGTGAAAACCCATATTTAAATTATTCTTAAAAGAAAATAAATAAATTAATAAATTAACTAATTTTATTTAGAATCTACCTAAAATATATAATAGTGTGAAAAAAAAAATTAGTTTTAAATTAGCCAAATTCAATCACTAACAAAGACCTTATTAAGAATAAAAATGTTGTGGATGTTTAATAATTATTGTTATAATTTATTAGAAAAAAATAAAATAAAAAAATAAAAAAGAGGAATCAGATTCAGTGGCAAAATATGCCACATGCAAGCTTGTATGTAAGCTTGGTAAATTCCATCCCATTATCATTCTTGGGTGAAGGAGATGTGTAGTGGATAGCATCATGAGAAAGAGAAAAAGAGAGAGAGAGAGAGAGAGAGAGAGAGAGCTAGCCTCGGAGAAGGTCTATAAAATGCACCTAGTGGTCATGCACAGAAGGTTCAAGGCTGAGCATAAACTATATACATCCAAATAGAAGGATAGCTTTTAGTGTATGCATGCATGTACTCCTTTGGACGGGTGAGGAAGAAATAAGGAAGAAGAATTCAGCAGAGGAAGAAGAAGAGAAGAAGGTTTAGGAAGCAAAATTCTTCTATCATTTCATCACCCATTTCAATCCTACTATTAAGTAAGAAAACCTTTTCAATCCTCTCATTTTTTTTTATATAATTGAAATTTTCAGATTATATACATATAATACATTGTCTAAACTGTTTTGAATCTGCCAGCATGTTTGCCGAATTTTTAGACAATTTTATACTTAAAATTTCGAGATGATTTCCTCTACAAAGTTGTTGATAATGATGTCTAGTTCATCCAGGAATTTTGGTAACAATTTTTGAGCTTTCTACAAATTTATACAAATTTGTTTTTACTAAGACTGAAACTGTGTTGAAAGTAATCTGTTTTGAATCTGCTAGCATGTTTGCCCGAATTTTTAGACAATTTTATACTTAAAATTTCGAGATGATTTCTCTACAAAGTTGTTGATAATGATGTCTAGTTCATCCAAGAATTTTGGTAACAATTTTTGAGCTTTCTACGAATTTATACAAATTTGTTTTTACTAAATCTGAAACTGTGTTGAGAGTAATTTGTTTTGAATCTGCCAGCATGTTTGCCCGAATTTTTAGACAATTTTATACTCAAAATTTCGAGATGATTTCTTCTACAAAGTTGTTGATAATGATGTCTAGTTCATCTAGGAATTTTGGTAACAATTTTTGAGCTTTTTACAAATTTATACAAATTTTTAACTAAATCTGAAACTGTGAGACAGATTTTACTATGTATTTGAAAATTTATTTAAATTTCTATACTATACTAAACCAAATCTGGTAATTTCTAACTAAAAGATGAAATTTGAGAAGTCTAGTTTCATTATAAATTTTTAGATTATGGATTTGATCTATAAAATTTAGTATGGAATTAATGTAAGGAAATGTGACAAATCTGTGTCATAAAGATTGCTGGAAATTTTACAGGATTATTTATACCTTATTTTTCTGAAATTCTTTCTAAAAAGTGACCTAAACATCTCTATTGAGTATTCTGTTCAATTGCACGAATTTTAGGATTGTGTAAATAATTTATTTAAAATTTTACTATCTAAGCTATTATGTTCATACCACGATTTAAATTAATTGTCTGTTAAATTTTGGACATTGAATAATTTGTGTTTATTATATAAAATTAATGATAGAGGATTACTACCAGTTACTTAGGGTGAGCCCTGGCTTTTAATAATTTTTAAGTAAATTATGTCGCGAAACCCTAAGATGGCACGGGGATTATTTGAACCCTTATCGGTATTTGGTTTTGGAATAAGGGTGGATGTGCGAGTGGCACGCAGGGAAGTTACGTACCCCTGGCAGACCGTTCCCTTGGGGCAGACCACGGATGTCACGGCTTGGGTAAATAACTCCGGGCGTGGGCATGTATGGTAGTTCTTGAATATTTGACCAATGGGGGGTTTCTAAATTAACCGTGGTCATGACTTAGTGGTTGGTAAGTTAAACCTCTTTAATGAGATTTCGATGGTCAATTAAGATATTAAAATTATTTGAATTATTTTAATGATTGTAATTTATGTTTACAGTTATATTATTACCTCGTGTTTATAATTTCATTATTCTCTTTCAAAAAGAATGGTAAGTTGATTATGTTTTCTTACTGTGTTGCAAAACTCATGGCATATATTTTGTTGCCCTGACGTTTCATGCCAGATTATGTAGAAGAAGGGACTGAGGCTGAAATTGGAGCAGCTGCTAACATCGAACCTTGGCTAACTTAGAGTCAAGATTTTATCACAATAAAACCCCGTTATCTCTTGTATTAATATTTAACTATGTTGTGACGTTGTGGGTGAACTTGTAGTTTTATTTTGTTGTTGGACTTTAACTATGTAAGAATTTAAAATTTTCTAATTAGTAGTTAAAATTTTATCTAGCAAGTTATTGTTATTTTAAATCTTATGGCGTTTCAAAAAAAAAATTGGGGCGTCACAGTTTGAAGAGAGTTAGGTTCACTTGTTGGGTTATGATCTTGGATCATGAGTTTGGGTATAAAAGTAATAGAAGGGTTGGAATAAAATATGTTTTTGTGAAAAGTCTTAATTTCTCTTAAAAACCTTAGTTCGGCTCATGAAGATGGTTAATGGTTTTGCTTCAATTAATAGTAAAATCATGAAATTTAGGTGTTAAATTACATATGTACAAGTTTAATTGAAATTTTAAAGAATTTGAGAAATTTATGTAAAAGTGGCGATTGAACTCATAATGTTGATATTTTAAATTATGTTATAATATGAAATCAAACTTGAAGGAAAAGAAATTACTAATGGTATGGATGATATGAGCTTTGTATTGAAATGGTTGTATTGAATTTTGTTGTGTATTATGTGAATTGTATTAGGTTATGTTGTGTTGAGTTGAGTTGAGTTGGGTTGTGTTGAGTTGAGTTGAGTTGGGTTGTGTTGAGCTTGGTTGAATGTGTTGTGTGGAGGTGAGTTGTGTTGGGTTGTATTGGGGTTGGTACCTATGCGGGGAGTTGAAAAATAGTTTTTCGGTGCCCACGACCATCCGTATAATAGCCGGTAAATGTGGGGGATGGTTTTAAAAATTAAAAAATGGTTTTTGGTGCCCACGACCGTCCGTATAATAGCCGATAAATGTGGGGGTGGTTTGAATTCAAGGTGTCCAATTGCCCTGTCTAGGCTTATCGCTGGACGAATGTGGGAAAAGTGTTTTTGGGTGTTTACACAGTCCTGCCGTATTGTAGCCGGCGAAAGTGAAAAAATGATTTTTGGGTGCCCACACAATCCTGCTATATTGTAACCGGCAAAAGTGAAAAAACGGATGGTTTTCGAAAATGTTTTGGGTGCCCACGTCATGCCGTATAATAGCCGGCAAATGTGGGAGATGGTTTTAAAAAGTTGAAAGTGGTTTTCGGAAAAAGACATAATTTTTGAGAAAATGATTTTTGGGAGTTCACTTCCCGCCGTATAATAGCCGGCATAAGGTGGAATGTGCTATGAATTGGGTGCCCGCTATCCCGCTTTATCAAGTCGGCAAAAGGTGAAATGTGTTGTGACGTGTGTTGAGGTCTTTGATGATATGTGTAACTTGTGATAAATTTGTGAAATTACCATTTGATGTATAATTTGATATGCAAGGGAATGCATATGGAAATTATTTGAAAAGAGTGGATAATGAAATGGTAATTGGATAAGGGGTTAATGATAAAGAACTCACCGGGTTATTTGTATCTATAAGGAAAGATTAAGAGTTTTACTTTGTGATTAATTGAGAAACTGAATTAAAAAGGGTTTATTATCCTGGTGATGTATTGAGTTATAATTGATAATGCAAATGTGGATGTAATGTAATTGTTCTTGGATTTCCACGTTAAAGAGTTATAGCAATAAAGTATTGACAAGTGGGAATGGAGTGTATGAAGGTTGTTTTGAGTATTAAGGAAGCATGAACTTGAGGCTATGGAGTTTTAATAAATGTAATTAGTTAAAGGGGAGGATGGGAATAAAAAGAGAAATGTTATGGAAATTAAATGAGGAATATTTTGGAATGGGTTAATAAATTTAAAATGATATTGTTCCTTAAACATATTCGTTTTCAAAAAGGATTTATGGTTTTCTGATAAAAAGGGGATAGTTCTGATGGTTGAAGGTTTTCTTTAAATGTTCAAATAAATTTTGAGAAAAAGATACTCTACGTATGATATTTTGAAATTACAAAACATTACCTTACTATATGGTATCACCCTGCATGCATGATCATTTCTATCTATAGGATGGTTGTTGATTTTGAACGATGAGATTCCTATTGGGCAATTGTGCTCAGCCCTTGTTGTTTCATTTTTTTACAGGAAGAGAATTCAGATTGATTGATTGAAGGATTAGGAAGTTCATTATATCTTGTGTGTAATCTCTTTTTACTTTAATATTTGTAATTACTTATTTGTAACTCCGTAGCGGGAACTTGGCATGTATTATTATTATTATTATTATTATTATTATTATTATTGTATTCATCGTGAGAGAGAGCATGTACTATTATGTTTCTATTACTCAAGTGTAATAGATATTTTTAATTAATAAAAAAAAATGGACCCAAATTTCAGGCTCTTGGTAATGTTTTCGAATAATTAAAATTTGCGGCGTGACAGGCTTCCCTCATGATTTTGAATTTGAACTTTGTGAGTAACCGTTAAGCAACATTACCTTATATCCCTCGATTGTTCCAGTGCTACATAGATCCATTATTATCAATACAGGCTGACACGTGTCTGATTTGATTGACAACTTATATAAACTCTCTAAATTGCCCCTTTCATGCCACGTGTTAAAATGTGATTGGTTTTTACAATTTATATAGCTAACAACCGTTAAATTCAATGTACATGTACATAAAATGTCAAAAAAATCAATTGTCATTGAGTGTAATGGTTGAAAGGCATTTTTTGTGTCCATTTTACTTAATAAACAAATTAAAAAATATTTAAATTAATAAAGGTAAAATTTTAATATTTATTTTATTACGTGAGTCAAAGAATTTTTTTTTTTTTTTATATATATAATAAAATGAAAACCAGACGGCCAAAAATATTTAACTCGAGCTCCACGGGTGTCACCTGTTCCGAACCCACAAACCTACCTCTTCTCCAAAATCTTCAAAACCAAGTCATCGATCTTTCTAAGAAAAATTTCTTCATTCTATTTCTCAATCTCTCTCTCTCTCTCTCTCTTACATGAGACACAAGAACAGAGCAATGGAACTAGAAATGGAGGAAGAGACAATGGATATCTATTCAGAGACCAACAAGTTACTCAAGAATCACTCTCCAAAACCCATCAAGAGTGGTTTCAAGACCTTGCCACTCATCATAGGTAACAAACAACAACACAACACATACATATACTCTCTCTCTCTATATATATACACACAAAATCTTTGCTTGATTTTGCTTTTGATTTGCAGTAAATGAATCGCTAGAGAAAGTTGCGAGCTATGGGTTGATGCCCAACATGATTTTCTACTTAATTAGGGTTTATCACATGGAAATTGTTACTGGGTCGATCGTGCTCTCTCTCTGGTCAGCTACTTCCAATGCTTTGGGAATTTTCGGAGCTGTTCTCTCGGATTCTTACTTGGGTCGGTTCCGGGTCATTGTTATTGGATCCATCTCTAGCCTCCTTGTAAGTCCCACAACAACCCATTCTGGATTGCTCAAATGCTCTGTGTGGCTGGTTGGAAAATATTTTCTTGGGAAATTTTGCTTGATTCCACTTGCTCCATAGCATATAGTTTATTGTATAATTTAATGCAATGCGTGTACTCTGTGTTTGTTAATTAGCTTTGCAAAGAAATGTCTCTCTGTGACATTTTATTTTGTTGGATGTATTCTTTTTCCCGGGAAAAAAACATTTTTTTTTGCTAATGAGAAGATAAACATTGCAATGGGTTTTCTTTATTTTCACCTAAATTTCTTATATGGTGAAGATTTTGGGCACCACAAACTAGGGTTTTTTTCTTCTTCTTTTTCTTACTCCTTTTCATGTAGTTGTTTCAAAGTCCATGAGATGAACGTGTATTATGCATCTTTGAGTGTGTATTTCAGGTTAACTAAGGAGACTTGATCATATTTCTATAATTTGGATTATACCATACTTATCCACATGTTTGCAGCCTATTTTGTTTTAGGGGAAGATGATTCTTTAACATGCTTCCTTTTTCAATTGATATTTTTTATCAGAAATCTAGGGCAGTGTTTATATTATTTTCAGTTAGCACAAAAATAAAGTCTCTTTACCACAAAAATTCAATGTCAGCTAGCATTATTGTAGAAACCGTCTTGATGGCTTCCACTATTTTTTTTCATGTATGCATTGATTAAGTTTCTTCCAGTTATTTTGGAAGTAACCAAACAGCTCTAATAATAAGATTTTTTTTTTCGGATATGACTTTACCTTTTAGGGTGTTGTCATTTGAAATAAAGAAAATGAAAGTTCAGCCTTGTTGTTCCAACTTTCAATCCATTATGATGGTTAGGTCATGTTGTTCTTTTTTCAACAGGGAATGACTTTTCTTTGGTTAACTGCCACGATTCCACATTTGAAACCTCCGCCTTGTGAACAGCTCAAGCACAATTGCAACTCTCCAACAACAGCCCAACTTGCTGTATTGTTCTCTTCTTTTGGGCTAATCTCCATTGGTGCTGGTTGCATTAGACCTTGTTCTATAGCCTTTGGTGCAGACCA
This sequence comes from Camellia granthamiana, assembly GCA_036172215.1. NCBI lineage: Eukaryota > Viridiplantae > Streptophyta > Magnoliopsida > Ericales > Theaceae > Camellia > Camellia granthamiana. The sequence goes on along the minus strand of CM069916.1, from coordinate 19,090,913 downwards.
ATTGGACGATAAAGAAAACCCCAATAATGAGAGGAATTTACAGAGCTTCCTTTACTGGTATTATGCTTCGGGTGGACTCTCTGCAGTTGTTGCTTTAACTGTTATCGTATACATTCAAGATCATTGGGGTTGGCAAGTTGGGTTCGGAGTCCCTGCTATCCTCATGGCTCTCTCTACTCTAGTATTCTTAATGGGTTCTTCTATCTATGTTAAAGTTAAACCTAGCCAGAGCTTGTTCACTGGATTTGTTCAAGTTCTAGTTGTGGCGTTTAGAAAGAGAAAACTCAGTCTCCATCCAAGTGATATTGATGACTCTCACAACGTTGAATTGAAGCTCCTTTCATCATCTGACAACTTAAGGTATTGTCATCATCATCAGCTTTGCTACAATGAACTGTTGTGGGGAACATTTTTAATTATATACATGAAGCTCCTCATTACATTGGTTTCTTCTTGTGATGTGCTTTATCTTATTTTTTATCCTATGTGATACAATTACTTTTAGTAGCAATACATTGCAGCTGATATTTGATTAAAAAAATTTATTTAATTTAACTGAGCATATAGCCCTTGACAAAGTGGAATGGCAAAAAAGAATTTATGTAGCTGACCCCACTTGGTTGGGACATAAGGTTTAGTTTGGTTTAATTTATTGTAGCTGAGTTCTTAATTATTAGTGGAAATTGATTGATTGCTAAAACATTTAGAGCAAAATCCATTTTCCACCCGTTGTGGTATAGGTCCAAGGCACTTTACCTCATTGTCTGTTCAAAATAGCCATATACCTCTCATGTGGTTTTGGACTAAATTGCAACGCTAACTCTGTTAACATTAGTGTTAAAATGACAATTATACCCTTCGATTGTATCCTTTGTCTTCTTTCTCTACTCTTCATAACCACAAATAGCCAAGCTATTTAAAATTAAACAAAAAATCTTAAATCAAATATCAATTAAGAAACTTGATTTTTCTTAATATCTAACCTAATTTTTAAAATTTAAATTAATTCCTAATTTTATCACATATTAAATTATAAATATACTCATATTTATATATATTTGTATTTATATAAACGAATAGCCGGTTGCAGATTATATATATACACAGTACTATGTTCTTGCCCAGTACTCTGAAACATTGTTCGCTTCAATTGGGTATAGTATTGACAAAGAATGTAAATTCACAATTACAACAACCACTAACATGAATGCATTTGATCTTATCTCAATGTGATATGGGTTTGGATTTATCAATGCTTTTTGAGCATGGTGGAGCCAACTTTTTGAACCTTCATTGGGATGATTTGAGAGTTGGGTTTGGGGAGGCAGGGAGTTCGGGAAGGGACAGGGGAAGAAGTAAGGAGGGAGGCGGTGGCGAAGAGTCGGTGGGGGAGGTTGCAAGAGGGAAGGGGGTGGGGGAGGTGGGTTTGGGTGAGGGTTTGTAATAGGGTTTGAAGGTTCAAAATGAAGAGAAGGTGTCCTTGTATATTGAAATTTAACTGACTAAATTTTTTTCTTTCCCTACTCCCTACACAAGCGGGTGTGATTCATCTTCTGGTTATTTTTAAAAGGCAAGGGGGGTAAAGAGTTACTGGGCCATACCACGAGGGGGTAAGTAGATTTTGCCCAAAAATTTGAAATGACAACCTGTTTATAATTTCCTTTTCCCTCATGAAATGAATGCTTTCTCATCAATTTTAGCAATAGAGTTCCTATAGATATATATGATTTCTAGCACCGAAATTCCTAAATCCCATTCTTGTCGTTTGAGGAGATTAGTTGGTTTAATACATGCAGTTTTGACTCTTTGTAGGTGGCTAAACAAAGCTTGTATAACTAAAGACCCACAGAGAGAGCTCAACCCAGATGGATCACCTTCAAATCCATGGGTTCTCTGCACTGCAGATCAAGTTAATTCACTGAAAGCATTTCTTAGAGTCATCCCCATGTGGTCCACCGGCATTGTGTTCACAATCAGCATGAACCAACTATCATTTTCCACACTTCAAGCAAATACTATGAACAGACATGTTACCTCAAATTTCGAGATTCCAGCTGGGTCCTTCGTTATTTTCATGATTTTCACTGTAATGCTGTGGGTTGCCTTTTATGATCGCATAATGGTGTCCTTATTAGCCAAATATACCAGCTACTCACACGGGCTCAGTCCCACAGTTCGAATGGGAATTGGATTACTTCTCTCATGCATGGCTACTGCAATGGCAGCCATAGTAGAGTCTATAAGACGAGGAATGGCAATTAATCAAGGACTGGAGGATGATCCCAGTGGCCTGGTAAACATGTCTGCAATGTGGCTCTTGCCACAGTATATCATGCTTGGGTTGGCTGAGGCTATGAATCCAACTGGGCAGATAGAGTTTTACTATTCCCAATTCCCGAAAAGCATGACTAAGCATTGCAATGGCTCTTTTCACTCTCGCGATGGCCGTGGCTAGCCTGGTGGGGAGCGTTCTGGTGGGTATTGTGCATCGCATTACTACTAACGGAGGTAAAGTAAGCTGGTTGTCTAGCAATCTTAACAAAGGTCACGTAGATTACTATTACTGGCTCATTACTTTCTTTGGTTTACTCAACTTTGTTTATTTTCTCATCTGTTGTCGAGCATATAGGCTTTCTAAGGGTGACAGAACTAGGTCTTCTGATAATACAGATGGAGAATCTGATTAATCTTAGAATTTTATGCATAATTCATGAATCTTCATGCATTTCATATAAGAGCCAATGTCTACATTCTAACTCATGATAGATCATATTGATGTATTGTAACATCAAACTCAAACTATTAATTTACAAGGTAACATGAACAACTCAAAGCCCTGGATTTTTGCATATTTGAAATAAAAACAGATTTATGTTCTGATTGTTGTCATTCCATTAGCATTGTATACTGTGTGCAAACAATAATAGAGTGATAGAATTCTACTCTTGATGATTGGTTTAATTTGTAATGCATTTTTCTTTCTTTCTTTTTTTTTTTTCTTTCTTTTTTGTCGGATGAATATAATGTTTTACAATTTAACTTTCAAGGCTTCAAGCAACACTACATACCATAACTATGATTGCCTACGTATTTGATGGAATGTGGGGATATTTGGGATTATCTTGTGTGGGCCCTCGGTTTCTTCATGCTTTGGAAAAGAGTAACTAATTACTTTCAAGGCAAGTGTCACTTGTGTTGAGTATGAGTGTGTAATTGTGTATTTGAGTGAGAATAGAGGGGGTGTAAACCTCAATTATTGAGAGTGGTTCAACGGTATTTGACAACTTCGAGATGGTAGTCAATTTCACAACCACTAATTACTAACTAATTCTCTCATTTCTCATGTATTTGACAAATGTAGTAGGGAGGATACGCACAATATTGAGAGTTGTACTTTTCGGTGGAGCTTATTTCACATTCATTTTTATGATCCGAATCATTTATCTTATAGATTCTATTAAAAAAAATATTCATATAAAAAAATTAAATTAATTGGATATCGACATTTTTTTATAAATAAAAATGATTCGATCATGATATTATCGATATTTGATCAATCTAATTTTGTTTTTTATATAAATGATCCCATCGATAACTGAATGATTTAAATCACAAAAATATACTTGGAGTGAGCTTCACTACACGCAACACCAGCGGGATATCACTTTGAGTTATCATTGCTAAAATTGGGTAAGAGTTTAAAATCTTTCTTCCATTGGGCTATAATAACCTCAGCAAAATTTTAGCAATACTAGCATCTTAAATTAACTTAACATTTGACATTTTTTAAAATTTTACTAGTCTTTCTCTTTCTCTCTCACAAATGACATTTTTTATTTGGCATTGTGCTAGTGAAACAGAAAAAATGACATTGGTACAGTTATAATAAGATTGTCAATTTATAGCATTTTAATTAGTACTATATTAGCATGGCGTGCCAAAATATGATCCTATTGCATTGCCTCCACTTGGTCTGCCATTTTCAAGTTTCCTAAGCGCATCTCCAATGGAGCTCTCAAAACACTTGCCAAAGTTATAATATAGCAATAGTGATAAAAAGTGAGTCTCTAATGGTTTGTTATTTTACTTGCCAAAAATGGCATATGCCATATCTGTTTTCAAATTTGGCAAGTAAAATAGTAATTGCCAAACATACCACATCAGCAAATATGAACATATTTGTGGCTCCAAATTCAATTGAAAAAACAGAATTGAAACTGTAGAAAACCAAGTGATTTTTCAAATTTAATTTTTCTATTTAATTTTTCAAATTAAATTATATTTATTTATTTATTCTAATTTTCAAATTTTTTTCATTTTTTATATTTGTCTAGTCGAGAATAATATAAATATATAATTTTTTTTTTACAAATAGTTAAAAAAAAGGTCATAAAAGACAAAAAAATAAACAAAAATAAAATCACAAAAAAACCTATATCCAAATAACACCTGCAAATTTGAAGGAAAAATTGATTGAGAATTGCCAAAATATTAAGTGACCATTGGAGCACCATTGTTATAATTTAGCAAAATAACACTATTCATTATCAAATTATAGCAAAAACAATGATATTATAACAACAACCATTGAAGATGCTCTAAGAACATTTCTTAGTGTCTGCCATAACTCTTGTCAAATCTAAAAATTGAGCCAATCTTCTCAAAAATTCATTTTCAATTGTAGACTATTATCAAATTGTAGAATTAAATCTGCGTGTCAAATTTGGCAAAACTATTTCTCTTTACTTCTCTCATAATGGGATCTATAAATAATATTTTTATTTGGCATTTTGTTAGGAAAATATAAGAAATAAAAATTACATATTTAAAATTAAAAAAAAAAATTATAGTATTTTGACATTTTAGCATGCCGAATTTTGGCTTTGACACTTGTTTTGGCATCAACCACTGAGGATGCTTTGAGAGCAACTCCAACGAGCTGCCATTTGAGATGCTATTCTAATACCAAATATTGTACAACGTTTGACAATTTTCAAATTTTGGTGACGGGTCTCTCTCTATCTCTCTTAATAGAGCTCACAAATAGAAGAAATAACATTTGCACAATTACAACATGATTGCAAAATTATAGCATTTTAATACTACATTTTTATGACATTGTTGACTACATATTTTGTATAACTCAATCACAGTTCGACATGTGGCAGGATGAGGGCAATACGAGAAGACAATTTAAATCTTCAATCGTAATCACACACGTGGTAGTTAGTATTGATTATTATAGATCTGCATAACACTGGATTAGCAAAGAGATGCAAAATAACGTGGCTTCAATGGTTACTCATATTTAAATTCAAAATCAGAAGGGAAGCCTAACTGCAGATATGGCATAGTGGAGCTAACTGTAAGGCAATATGATCAGCGATCATGGAGGGATGATTCCACGGTTAGAAACGCATTTCGATGGTTGTCATTGAGAAGTATAAATAGCAGAGAAGGCCCTAGAAAGAAGCCCCCAGACTCAGATCCAAAAAACTAGTTTTATCTACTTTACTTTCCTTCCAGTTTTTACATTTCTTGTTCTTTACATTTCTGTATTTCAAATTCCTGCACTGCACTTCGTTCATAGAAGTAATTTCAAGTAGTTTGTCGCTGTGAACCTCTACGAAACTAATTTGGATCTTTGTAAGTCTTCAATTTTACTTAATGAAATATTACAATTATTCTTCATATTAATCGTTGTTTGCTTAATTCTCTTAAACAAAGCCACTAGTAAAAGTCCTCTTCATTGAGGCTAAAAGAACTAAAACACAATCGTTTGATAATTGGTTGGCAATTAATATTTCTAAGGACTGATTGATCCTTACTGACACGCTCAAAATTACAATAATAACCTTCGAAAATCAAAAAGTCAATAAACATGTAACCCGTCAAAATGGTAATCACCATTGGAGTTTCTCAAATATAGTAGAAAAAATTTAATGATTCAAAATGCTGAAGTCTCGTCATATTTGAGAAATTTTGAAGGATCAAACTGAAGCCTCTTCATATGAATCTAGTACATCTATCTAAATCTGACACTTTTTATGGTCGATTTCGAAGCAACTTCATAGTGTCAGAGGGGGAGGAAATTTCCTAAGAGGAAGACAAACAGGCCCAGACATATGGTTTTTATTTGGCTTGTTTGGTTGTGTTGGAAATTATTGAGATGAGCCAAGATGATGACGAGAAGACTCAACCCATTTTTGTAATTTCGAAATTTGAAGAAACATATCGTGAGAAATTCTAGAGAGAAAATTAATTGTAAATTAGTAGAAATTTTCTTTCGGAAATATCTCCACACATAAAAATGGAAAAATTTATATCAAACACATGAAATATTGTGTTTTTTTAATGAAATTGCATGTGGAGAGGTGGGAGAAGGTTTTAAGAAAAGCACGGAGACATACTAGAGGTAATTACACCAATAGAGTTTTTACTTATACAAAACATAATTTTTACTTACGCTGTGTTTGATTGGGAGATTTGAGAAGGAATTTAAAAAGGAAAATAAAAAAGGTAGGTGAAATATGAATAAAATATATCTAAATTTTATCCAATTTCACATACATTTTCCCTTTCTCTTTCCAAATCTCTCTCCAAATCCCTCAACTAAGCACAATATTAATCTCTATTTCGTGCGTCAACCCTCCTCAACTTCTCTCTATTTCCATAGCTATTCCCAGCCAATCCAATGCCCACCTTGTCAAAGGAAAGAGAAAGAGAGAGAGAGTGAAAAATTAGGAAAGGGACAATTTTGTTCAAAAAAATAAAACATTCTAGGTGTTTGACATTAGTTCTTCTCATTACATGTGTAGGGATATTTTTTAAATTTAATCCAAAAAATATTACATATTCCAGGTTTGACATTAGTTCTTCTCATTACATGTGTAGGGATATTTTCAAGAAAAATCTATTGATTAGAAATTAGTTCCTCTATTTTTTTTAATTATAAATTTTAATACCAAAACAGTTGGAAAAGTGGTGAGTTATTGTCACGACGACCATGAGCACACCATTATTAGAAATTTTTTAATTAAAAAAAACAAATTGAATTGTATTTGAATTTTGAATTGGAGCAGTAATTTGTAGAAAAATTGAAAAAAAAAATGCAAATTAAAATCATATTTACTTTCTTTTTTTCTTTTCAAACACAAATTCCTCTCCAAACGAAGGCTTAGATTTCTAAAAAACAATTTATGGTCTCTTATCTAGGTGAGATAAAAGAAATTATTGCACTTTGCTATTATCTTTTAATGTGATCTCGCTATTATGAAAAAATATGTAATCAACGAATTTATTTTTCACTAAAATTTATCACATTGATGAGAAATAAAACTTATAAAATAATAAAATCTTCTTTTTACTTGTCACTCTTTACTATTTTTGACATAACATATAAACTAAACATAATAAAAAAAAAAAAGGGTACTATTTTTTTCTTCATTTCTTATAAGTTCTCATTAAATCACTACTGATAGATCCTGTAATTTGTCAATGGAAATGATAATGAAAGAAAAATGAATGTAATTACTTGCAAATACATCTTACTGTCACTTAAATGTCAACAAATGAGATTACTTAAATCAGTGACATAAGATGCTATTTAAGCCATTAATGTATAAAAATGGTAAAAATCTCAAAAAATGAGATAGCTTAACTTCAATGACCCAGAAGCTATTTAAACCATCAATTCGCTATCTCTCTCATGTTATATATCTATTCTATTAAATTATGTGAATACTTGAGTAGGTGTTGACAAAAAATATTTAAGAATTTTAATTTTCAAAATACTCTCATAAAAATTACATAAATCTACATATATTTATTTTTTAATCAATTACAAAAAAATTCAGATGTGCACACAACATTAGTATATATAATAGCTAAAAGATTGTGAATGTAGCTAAAAGATATATATATGCAACAATCTCATGTATACTGCATTTATACAAGGGTTTGCCTTCTTTCCCGTGTAAGATCTAGATGGGAAGATACGGTTCAAGTTCCGGGAGTCTACCATGAGTATCGTTTTGATGATTTGAATGGTTTATTTTGTAAAAATTTTGGTATATATCATTTATAAAATAAAATATAAAAAAATTGTCAATTGATAATCTTAATCTATTTAGCATTTTTTTTCTAAAAAAATAGATAACAAGGGTGCTTAAAAATACACAATTCATTTTTTTGTTTTGTTTTGTGATAAATGTAATAAATTGAACAAATTATAATTATTAAATCGTTTTAATTTTTTGTGTGAATGACAATACATAAAAAAATTTATAAAATGAACAATTCAAATCATTAAAATAGAACGAATCACATGAGCTTAAGCATCACCTTTTAGTCTAGTGGTTAGTTCTTTATACAAATACTTTAAGATTTGAATCTTATATTTGAGTAAAAATTGTAAGAAAAAAGAAATGAAAAAAACAATAAAATAGTATATTAAGTTGCTTTACATTTTTTTTTTTCTTCATATAAATTCATATCCAAATTTGAATCACGAGAACATTATGAAGAGCCCCGTGCATCAAATACGTTGCAAATATATTTTATTTATTATTATTAGTATTTTTTTTATGCGCATTTATTGATTATTAGAGAGAGAGAGAGAGAGAGAGAGTATAAGCTAAAGATAAGGGTATAAATAAAGGACACCCGATCAAAAAAATAAAATAAAAATAAAGGACACGTGAACTTTTTTTTAGTAGTGGTACTCAAGAAAATCGTAACAAAGAAGATAATACTTAAAATTAAAATTAATTAATTTACGTAGATGCCATTTAAGTGCAATCAGCCATCAATATTTAATTGTCGTTTGGCAAAAAAAAATTTAGTTAACTTTTTCAAATTGGGACTTTTTAAATTTCGGACAAAAAAGTTCGTTTGATTAATTTTTTTGACTTTTGTGAGAGAAAAAATGAAATGACTATGGTTTGAATGTGACATTTTATTTTATTGACTTTTTAATTTATTTTGTTTTTTAATAACTAATTTAGTCCCAACCCAACTCAATCCACATATAAATTTGTTAGAGCATCCGCATCAGGCTCTTTAAATTTTTAGGCTAATTTAACTCAAAATTCACTTTTTCTATTTTAACTAATCATATTATTAGTATTAACTGTATCAAACTCTCTATTCTAACTCAGTCTCATTAAAATATTAATTTCTTATTGTATTTGTTGTTCTTTTTTTTTTATTAAATTGATGAGGTGCCACCCAAACAATTCTTAAAAAATGCAACCAAAAAAAAAAAAAAAATGTCGTCGACCGGTCGACCGGTTAGGCTAATTTTTGGCATTTTTCCTTCTTTTGCTGCAGTACTCACGGGATTCTAGTGGGACATCCGGATGGACGACCGATTTACAGTTTTTGGCCCAGTTTTCCTATAGAAAATATAATAAAAAATCATATAACAAATGAACAGTGCTTCAACAAAGTTGTTGAGGTACTGCAGCAAATTTAAGAAAATGTTAATTTAAAAAAAATTTATTGAGGTTGATGGAGGGAGAATTTGATGATTTATTAGCTATATTTTAATTTTTTGTTATTTTGGTGATCCTGATGCGGATGCTCTGAGGGAGTTAGAGCTTTCTTTATTACTGAATTTACTATCACTATTTCAGTTATATATTGGATAGTTTATTTGAGTTTAAATTTATTATAAAAAAGAAAAAGAAAAAAAGAGTGAAATGTGAGATAATGTAAAAGAAACATAAATTAATATTTTTTTCCATTTATTGTCTTCTTCTTCTTTTTTTATTATTTAAAATTCTATTAAAATTTATGATGCAAATATGGCATGAATGTAACTAAAAGGGGTCATCCTACAATATATATGATGTATATTATGTATAAGTTATATTCTAAATTAGTATTAGATATTGATTATTATGATATTGGATTATAGGCCATTGTAGTGATGGAGTCAGTAAATTATCAAATCAAAATTAGTTATATTTAATTATTGTAGGATATTCAGTTGTAGTCCAAAACATTGTTTATTATGACCTAATGTGGCTATAATAATGGCTTAGATTTGTTTTTAAATCTATCGAACAAAAATAAAAATGCATGCACTTTTTTCATAGCATAATTTAAGATAAAATTCATTTCATCCCTTTTGCATTTAACCTTGAAGCCCCTAATATTTTAAAAATGAATAATACTATATGTATCAATTGGTACACTAACTAGTATACCAATTAATAATGTGACATAATTTAAGAGATTTTAGGTATTTATAATGTGATTAATAAATGTGATCAATAATAATGTCATAACTAGTGTTGACACACTAATTAGTACACTAATTGATACATATAGCACCACTGTTTAAAAATAGGTCTCCAAGCATTCTAATCCTTATGTTTTAAAAATAATAAATGATCCCTCAAATAGTTTTGGCCCGCACTATTAATAATTTTGTCCAAATTTATGAAATTTGTATCACCCATGCCTAAATTGAGAGTTGACGCAACAAAATAATAATAATAATAATTAAAGTCATAAAATATAAAATGAGTGCATTTATATAAATATTTATATCTATACATATATATATATATTTTTTTTTTTTTGAGAAAAGCAAAAGATTTTGAGTCACGGGAACATGTGAGGTGAAGTTATTCCTAACAAAAGAAGATGCTCCTTTATTTAGGTGGTGACAAATCCACTGCATAATTTATACATAGAGAGGAGAGAGAAAGGTTGTGTTTGGTTAGCTTCTCTAAATAGATTTTCATTTTTTATTTTGAGTGTCTTATTTATTTAGAGTTTTTAAAAATTAATTTCATATTAATTTTTGAAAACTTTTTTCAAGGCGAAAAAATTTGAACTAACCCGGTTGTCCTCTCAGACGTCCGGCCGATCGTCTTTCTAGACGTCTGATTGGTTGACCGGAATAGTGTAATTTTTTTTTATTTTTACAATTGGCACCTGTTATTTTTTATATTTTAAATAAAAAAATTTTGGAATTTTTAATTTTTTTTTCATAAGTTTTGAATAGAATTTTGAGTTGTGTATTTGGTTATGAGTTTTAAGCCTTTATATCAAATATTATATATCACATCAAAAATTTCCTATTCCATTCAAAACTCTTTTTAAAACTCATTTACTAAACAAATTTTTTTACATTCAAATCATAATTTCAAAATTTACAAACACAAAATACAACTCTTTTCTCAAATCATATTTAAAAAATTATACCAAAACTTTATGGATCCATCTAAATAAATATCAAAGTAAGATACCCTAAAAACTTCTATGTAAACATTTGCTTTTTGATCCATTTCTCTCTCTTCACACACACACACACACACACTCTCTCTCTCTCTCTCTCTCTCTCTCTCTCTCTTCACGCACACACGAGGGGAGAGAAGATCAGACGATGGGTGTGAATACAGATAATAAGAAGTTACTCTCTATCACAAGTTAGACTAGCATTTCACTTTAGTTAATTGTTTTCTCTAAATTATTCCCAAAAAATATTAATTATTGTACCATCTTAAGTAGCAGCCCGTCTATATGTGTAAAACATAGGAGTCATGTTACAATGACTATCTTATTTTACTACATTTCATATATCATTTAATATAAAGTTATTATAATATAAAATTAATAAGTATGTTAGGGACATTATGTGTCATTAATTCCTAATCAATTATCAATTATTATGTCACTCTATTATTTCTCTATTACTAACATGAATTAATGAGTCTCACCTTTCTTACCTGGACATAGAGGTGAGCAACGGATATTCTGATCCGTTCAAACTGATCGAATCGAACCGATTCGTTACATTTTGAACAGATGCGTGATGACAAGCGGACGGGTGCAAATTGATTTTTTTAATCTGCCTAGTTTTAAACGGATAGCGAATTTGAGATTCCTTTAACCACAACTAAACCACCAAACCGCGAGCACTCCTAATAGTTTGTAAGATTTTGTATTTTTAATTTGTTTAGATATTTTATTTGTCTTTTTCAATTGAAAAAAAGTTTAAATATTCTGTTTTGTTTTCAATTTAGAAATTTTTTTATCAAATGACAAGTGTTAATATTTGGTATTTTTGTATGGAAAATATAAGGCTTAATTTTTTCATTTTAAAAAAAAATCAAATTAAATAGTTTTTGAATATAAAAAAAGTAATGAAATAATTTTGATAATACATTGTTTTCTTATATGTATTTATTATTAATATTTGACAATTTACTTGATAATTTTTTGGTTATGTTGAGTTGGATTTATCCCAAAAAAATTGTTGATAAGTTGTTGTATTATGTTTAAAATTTGTAAAAGTTTAAACTATCAAACCAATTCGTATCCATTTGTCAATCTGCTCAATCCACATCCGTCAATCCAGCGGACGAATGCGGATTATTTTTTCCAATTCGCCAGTTCGACGGACGGATATTGGATTAGAAGTTTTCCGACAGCAACCGAACTGTGAACACTCCTACCTAGACTATTGTGCCTCAATTTGAGATTATTATGGATTTATTTTTAAGATCCGAACAATTCATTTTGTAAGGTTTGTTGAATATTTCATACCTACCAAAAAATATATTTATCGAATATCAATAACTATGTGATCGGATTGTATATTTTTATGCTATTTCTCAAAAAAAAAACTTATTATTTATTTTTTTATGATAAATGTAATTCGATCATATAATTATTGATATCTGATTAATATGATTTTTGATAGACATGAAATACTCAACAAATCTTACAAAATAAACAATTCGAATTATAAAAATAAACCCATAACAAATCTCAAATTAAAACACAACAATTCCTAATGTGCCAAAGTCACAATAATAACCCCTCATCCTGCCTACCTCACTATTGCCATCATCATCGTCGCCGTGTCTACTAATGACATTTGATTTGGGAACCAACAGCTTCACCATTGTAATAGTACTCTTGAATTGAGCATACCCACTGGTCAGTAATTTGACTGACCGGTTTGGGCAAAATAGCCATTAAATGATTGGGCCAATTTTATTAGGTAGTAACCATACCCACTAGTCATTCTCTGAGTGTGACTGACGGTTCGGATGAACAATGATGGGTAATTTTTTCCTTCTTTTTTGGCCATAAATGAAGTAATTTATCAATTTTCTTTTTCATTTTTTTTTAAACTATTACTTTGCAGTAAATTATTGAAAAGATTAGAAATCGGTGATAACTTTTAAATTTTATAAATTTTATCACTGATCTGTATTTTTTTTTAAACCCTACACCATATTGTTATTTTTCCTAAATTATTTACATTAGTGAAAAAGCAGAAAGTTGTATAGAAAAATGCAAAATATGTGATTCCCTGTAACTTAAACCAAGAAAAGAACATCCCCCCCCAAACAAAAAAAAAAGGAAAAGAAAAAGAAAAAGAAAAAGAAAAAAAACAACAATTAATAATGAATAGTCTCAAAAATGAAGAAAGGTAAAGAAAAAGAAAAGCAAGTAATAAAGAGCTAAAGGACTCACTAAAAACAGAAGTAACGAACCTCACGCTTCTCTCTCTCTCTCACTCTCTGGGTGGGCCAAAGATTCTCTACAAATTCTACTTCCCTTGTTACAAAAGATTTACAGTTATTCTCTCTATTTGTTTCAAAATATCTACACTAATATAAATACCAGAATTTCAAGATTTACAGTCAATATCCATAAATCTTTTGGATAGAGGACAGAAATTTCTGATATAACATACCATTTTCTTGAGTTGGGCTTGTTTTTAAATTAGACCGCTTCAGTTTGGCATTTTGATGATTTTATATCTTGTTTTTTTAGATGAACTATTCATAAAAATAAAAAAAGTAAAAAAAGTCAACTAAACTTTTGAAGACAAATATAATTAAATCACGTTATTACAAATATTGGAATCTAATTTTGTTATAGTTATCGAATTAATCTAATTTTTTTTATATAAACTATCTATATACAAGAACAAAAAAATATTAACATATGAGACTATTGAAATTGGGCACGAACAAGACCGTCAAGTCCTCTAAAGGACGCGAGAAGTTACAATTTTTATTTTAAGGACAAGTAATAAAAAAATAATGTTATAATAACCGTTTTATTCTATTATCACAGTATCTTTATCATTTAATGTATTAATTTAGTTATCAACAGTGAAATAAAGGTTCATATAAGTGATGGGACATTATTTATCAATATTGTATTGATAACTTACAATATACATGATAAAATATAGAAAATAAAACAGTATCATTGGGGTAAAATAGACTTAATCAAAGGCTTGTGTCACTTTAACTACCCATGTATTCACTTGAAAGAACAGAGAGAGATAGCAGGTAGTAAACCAAAATCAACTGAGATGTCCCCATATATATATATGTGTCTCATCCTTTAGTTTCCTTCTAAATTCAGAGAGAGATAGAGAGAGAATATGAAAGAGGAAATGGAAGAAGGGAAAATAGGTTCATACTCAGATGATCAAGAAAAGTTCCTTAATCACCCACCAAGACCAAGAAAGGGAGGTCTCAGAACCATACCCTTCATCCTAGGTAACCACCATTCATTCACATACACAACACACACACAAACTAATATGATTACAAAAGCGTTTGTAATTTTACATCTAAATTTTTTGACAATTTGATGAACGAAGATAATGGGTTGAATTTAAAAACTGTTAGCAGTCATTTCTGTGAGTCGTACGCTTTATATAACAGAATAGATATACATATACATGTGCATTACATCATTTGAATTACATTTTTCTCTTTTGATTTTCAGTGAATGAATCATTTGAGAAAGTGGCAAGCTATGGTCTAATGCCAAACATGATATTCTACTTGATGGAAAGCTACTCCATGGAAGCAGCCACTGCCTCAATCTTCCTCTCTCTGTGGTCAGCCGTGTCCAACACTCTGGCCATTTTCGGAGCTTGTCTCTCTGATTCTTACTTGGGTCGGTTTCCGGTCATCGTTCTCGGCTCCATCTCTAGTCTTCTGGTAATTTGGGGCTTCCCTTTTCTTTTTTTACATTTTCCCCTGATTTGGTCATTTTCCCGGAAATTTTTTTCTGGGCTCAACTTGTTTTCCCGGAAAAACATTTTACTGGGTTCCACTTGTGTTTGTGTGTGTGATAGTGTGTAGTGCTCCAATAATACGCATCTGTATGTATTTGTTTATTCGTTCTATATATCTTTGTATGTGCTTGTTATACTTTTACCATACATACTATATATCTCTGTTTGTATACGTGTCTATATCACAACGTATATTTGTTGCTTTGAAGCGAAGCAAAATTGTGAGGGGTCTGTCTAACTAAACTTTGCCGAGATGGGACATTCAAGCTACCATTCTTTTTGACATAAAATATTAGTAATTCTTTTTAGGTGTCCAACTATGTACAAAATTGAGCCGGACTGTAACTCAAGTAATTATGAAGGGTATTTGGATGTCGTTGAGGTAATGTGTCATGTTCAAGCCAATAAAGTGGCGTCGCCTGCTATAGTAATATAACTTTACTAATTTACTAACATTCTATCATGTGATGAATTAAAAAAAATAAGGTACAAAATTAGTGTTTTGGGTATCTGTGATAAGTAAGACCATCCAATGGTAAGTAGAATCAATTTAGTAAATTGAAGTTGTGTTGCAAGTAAGTTTAGTTTAATGGTAAATACAGTCACATTGTGTGGTAAGTAAAGTCAGTTTCACTATGAGTACAAAAATTATTAGATACTCTCGGAATATCATGTGATATTGTTTGTGTTATACTTTTAGGCTAATGAGAAACTACAATTGACACTAACACTGTGTTTAGTTGGGAGATTTAGGAAGAGATTAGGAAAGGAAAAGAGAAAGGGAAAAGGTAGATGAAATGTGAATAAAATATACCTACATTGCACCTATCTCTTTTCTTTCAAAATCTCTTCCCAAATCCCCAACCAAACACGTCATAAGTGAGTCATCATTTGTTTCTTTAATATTTAACAAAGGTGAGTTAACATGTCTTATAAAATTTTCGTTACATAATTAATTTAATGCATCATGTGACGTTCCGAAACTAATAAATAATTATTCATTCTAGTAGGAAGTAAAAATTATGAAAAAATCATTTCGTTTTTTGAAAAAACAGTCTTAATTTTTGTATTATGTTTTCATCACTATTTTAGATTTTAAAAAATAAAAGCAAAGTTGAAAAAATA
Organism: Camellia granthamiana; assembly: GCA_036172215.1. NCBI lineage: Eukaryota > Viridiplantae > Streptophyta > Magnoliopsida > Ericales > Theaceae > Camellia > Camellia granthamiana. The sequence goes on along the minus strand of CM069916.1, from coordinate 19,074,718 downwards.
ATGAAATTCAACCTCATATTTGTGCCAAGAAAGAGTGTTTAAAGCAAAGTTGGAGAAGTTGAGAGCCAAAAGCAACTTCAACTATCCAATTCTAAATTAAACCCATGAAATGAATTTGAATATGTGTGCTTGTTTATTTCAAGGTCATGACTCATGACAAGAATATGATTTTCTATTCCTATTTTCATGGAATCTTTATCAAAACATATCATATGACGTAATTGTACTTGTTTGTTTAGAAGGAAAATTGTTTTGAACTGGGAAAAGAATTTCCTTCTCTTTCTTTTTTTTTTCTTTTTTTTTTCTTCCCCTGAATCTGTTTTAGAACATGTCTTGTGACGAACTTGCAATATGTTTGTTTCAAAAGAAAATTGTTTTTGAATTGGGGAAAGAAGTATTGTTTCATACTCTACCTATCAGATAGCAATAAAAAAATTTCCTTCTTTTATTGTGGAATCATTAGATATCTTAAACAATGGCATGCATTTCTTGTGAGTGATAGAATATTAAAAAATAAATAAATAATTCAAGAAAATGAAATTAGGGTAAGGGATCCTCTATTCCAGAATTTCTATCCTTCTGTCTCAATGTATTCACAGATGGTGGGAATCTTGAAACATGAAATTCTTAGGGCATGTGCAACTCAGAATACATTGGAATAGAGGGACAAGAAATTTTCAATAAAGTGTGCCCTGCCAATTTTAATTTTCAGTTTTTTTGTTGATAATTCTTTGATGATAAAGTTTTTTTGTTAAGCAAATGAAATTAGGGTAAGGGACCATCTGTTCTGAATTTTTTTTGTCCCTCTATCTCAAGGTACTCACAACCACACAATGGGATAGATATCTCAAAACATGAGAATCTTAGGACACATGTGACTCAAAAGACAGTGACAGAGAAACAAGAAAATTTCAGGATAAAGAATCCCATCCCACAAGTTAAGGATGAAGTGAGAGCCTGTTGATTTTAATGTTCATTTGTTGATTATTCTATCATGTTTTCAAGAAAATAAAATTAGGCTCAAGGATCCTCTGTGCTCCAATTTATGTCTTATCTCAATGCACTTGCAGTCACACAATAAGTTGAAAATCTCGACCCACATGCAACTCATAATACATTAAAACAGAGGGAGGAGAAAATTTTGAGACAGAGAATACTGCTAATTTTAATATTCACCCCTATTGATTATTCTATAATGTTGTTCTGTTTTGATAGGGAATGACTCTCCTCTGGCTAACAGCAATGCTTCCACAATTGAAACCACCCTCTTGTGAACACTTCATCAACAGCACTTGCAACAACTCTCCAACCTCAGCCCAGCTTGCTGTCTTGTTCTCTAGTTTTGGCCTAATCTCCATTGGAGCTGGTTGCATTAGACCTTGTTCTATAGCCTTTGGTGCAGACCAATTAGACAACAAAGACAACCCTGACAATGATAGGACCTTGCAAAGCTTCTTCAATTGGTACTATGCCTCTACTGGACTCTCCACAGTCCTTGCCTTGACTGTCATTGTCTACATTCAAGAACATTTGGGCTGGCAAGTTGGTTTTGGAATCCCGGTTGTGTTCATGGTTTTCTCTGCTCTCATGTTCTTGTTGGGCTCTTCTCTTTACATCAAAGTTGTCGCTAGCGAGAGTTTGTTCACCAGTTTTGTTCAAGTTCTCGTGGCAGCGAGGAAAAACAGGAAAAACAGATACTCTGATGATTTTTATCATAAAAGCCAAGAACCAAAGTTCTGTGTACCAACTGAGAACTTGAGGTGCCTAAACAAAGCATGCATAATTACAGATCCCGAGAGAGATTTGAATCCAGATGGATCGGCTTCAAATCCATGGCATCTATGCACGGTGGAACAAGTAGAATCGCTCAAGGCCCTTCTCAAAGCAATCCCCATGTTCTCTGCTGGCATTGTGGTCATACTAATCATCTGCCAAAACTCATTTTCAACACTCCAAGCGAAAACCATGAACCGCCACATCATCTCAAGTTTTGAGATCCCAGCAGCGAGCTTTTCCGTGTTCATGATCGTCACGCTAACACTATGGGTCGCCTTCTATGACCGTTTCATGGTTGCGCTACTAGCAAAGTGCACAGGGAGGCCACTTGGGCTTAGCCCCCGTGTCAGGATGGGGATTGGATTATTACTGTCATGTCTGGCAACAGTAGTGTCAGCAGTAATTGAACGCAAAAGGCGTTCAAAAGCCATTGAACAAGGGTTTCAGGACGACCCCAATGCTGTGGTGGACATGACTGCAATGTGGTTGGTTCCACAATATGCCATACTTGGACTAGCCGAGGCGTTTTATTCGATTGGGCAAATAGAGTTCTTTTACAGTCAGTTCCCTAAAAGCATGGCTAGCATTTCAATGGCTCTTTCAACACTTGGGATGGCGGTATCGAGCCTAGTGGGGAGCCTTATGGTGAAAATTGTGAATGTGGTTACAACCAAAGGGGGCAAAGTGAGCTGGTTGTCAAGCAACCTTAATAGGGGTCACGTAGATTACTATTATTGTCTACTTACTTTCTTGGGCTTGCTAAATTTCATTTATTTCCTAATTTGCTGCCGGGTTTGCGAGCCTATTAAGAACGAAACAACAAGGTTATCCAGTGAGGTAGGTGAAGAAGAATCCGACTATAGCGAATTACCTTCGGCTTAAAATGTATGGTTTTCATGATATGGCAGCTAGTAGTCAAGATGCGTGCTTTCTCTTCTCTCTCTCTTTTTTTTTTATTTTTTTTTATTTTTTTGGTGTGTAATTCCTCTGTAAATTATCAGCAATCAAAGTAGCTCAATCCTTGGATCTTTTTTGGGGTATACATTGGTTTAATGTTGTGTTTGGTAGGAGGGAAACTGGAAAAAGAAAACGGTGAACAATAGAAAAGCCACTTAATACTCATTTAACACAACTTTGAATTAGAGATTGGTAGGGGCTGCGCTACCTCTTGTACAACAGACCTTAGGCGAGCACCCCTGCTAAAGTGCAATGGAAGTCCCCAACCTAGGCCATGGGCCTTGTTGATCGGTCATCGACCCCGTTCAGGTAAGTATGTTTCAAGGTAGCTAATACATTTCATTGTGTAGGCTTGGCTGCCCATTCTTTTGCTCATATGCTTTCGATGTGGATGATGAAGTCAAGGATTCCCCCCACCAAATCCACCTAACCAAGAGTTCCTAAGTTCAACAACCATTTCAACTTTATTTGGAATCTGATATTTTTTTCTTGGAGCTAAGAGCAAGGGAAGCTGCTAAAAACATGGATTTTGCTTCAGCTCAGTTAAAGCAACCATATTTTTGGTATAAAATTCAGAAGTTCATCTTCCTTTTGCTCAACACTAGATATGAGGCATAATAATGTATTGGCCACACATGGAGCAATATTCAATAGAGTGAGAATGTTAATATTATGTTAACAAAGGCAAAACACTCAAAATGCAGGTGCAAAATTACATGAGTCTTTTGACATTCCTTAATCTCAGAGATATGTGTAAGCTCTCTTATCTCAGTTATGTTTGACAGTGAAATTTCACAACTTATCATTCTGCCCTTAATCTCTTTGAGCTTTTAAATCTAAAAACCATTTAAGTTACTGCACAAGTTCCATTCACAGTTTCATATTTACATTACCATTAACATGAATCAAAAAATTATTACTATTTATTAAATGAAAAAATTAAGACTAGGGTTGGTGGGGTGCGCCAGGCCAAGGCAGTAGTGCAACACCAAGGCGACACTTGAAGACCCCAGTAGCAAGCTACTGTGATGGGACTTCCCCCTCAAAAAATTAATTTAATATCATGTGGACCGATGGTCCACGTATCAGATATTAAACTGATAAGAACAGATACTACACTTGATCTTAGCCAAAAGGCCGAGAAAGGTATGATTAGAAAACACTTGGGCTGGCTCTTTTAAAACCCAATGACCTGTTCTCTTTTTCTCTCCTTCTCGATATGGGACTAGTTGAACACTGACCAATCATTCTCTTCACTTAAAACACCAATGACCAATGCTGTGTGTGTGTGTATAATTCGACATATAATGATTATCTCATTCCATTCATTAAATACATTGTAACAGTCAGTTGATCAAAGAATACATCTGGAAAATCCATTCAAGTTGGTCCAAAAATTTTCTGAGGAAATCATGAGCTCTGTTGTTAGGCTAATTCCTGAAGTAAAGAACCAAAGGCGAGTGCTTTCAATGCCTTATTTCCCTATTCTGCTTCTTTAAGCTCGATGTACCACACTATGGGATTCTCTGAGTGGCGTTTTCTCTGCGCTTCTATTGAGTGAAGGACGGAGCTAACACTTCTCCTCTGGAATGCACCCTTTAGGCTAGTTCTTGATTTTTAGTCACAATATATTGTCTGTGTATCCTCATTTGGTTGACAATTCATTGCAGCGATGTCTAGTGTGTTTTGATGGGATGGATTAGGCATTTTAGATACTTTTTCTGGGAAAGTTGGGGGTTCAGAAACTCCTTGGCAATGGCACATCCATGGCTAAAAAAATAGGAATAGTTTGGAAAAATCAAGAAATAAAGATTTAGAATAGGAAAAGTGAAATTGAAAAGGTAAGAGAAATAAGAATGAAATATGAGCTAAACTGACCATGTGCTTCGGACCATGATGTACAAGAATCCATTACCATAATCATTTCAAAAAACACATTTGATGACACCTTGAAATCAATCTTATGCCTACAATTTATCTAAAATCAAGAGATCACAAACCAGTCCTAAACCACTATTAGAAATCATTAATACCCACACAAAACAAAAAATTTAGCACTAGAGATTAGTAGGGGCTGCGCGAACGCAAGCCCCCACTATCACAAATTATGACGTAGACTCCACCTCTTGGGTAGATCTTAGGCGGGCACCCCTCCTACGTGCAATGGAGGTCACCAACCTAGGCCATGGGCCTTGTTGATCGCCCATTGACCCCGTCCAGGTAAGTATGTTTTAAGTTTGCTCATACATTTCTTTGTATAGGCTTGATTCCCCATTCTTTGGCTCCTATGCTTTCGATGTGGGATGTAGTCTAGAAATCCCCCAACCCCACCAAGAGATCCAAGTTCAACAACCATTCAACTTTATTTGGAATGTGATCTGTGAATCTGATATTTTTCTAGGACCTCAAAGATCAAGGAAAGCTGCTGATATGTCAAAGCCACTTTTTTCAATTCAATCAAGATGTGACAGTTTCTGGGTTATTTTACAAATTGTGTTTTGTTGAATAGTCATTACTTGGCAATGTCTTTTCAGTATATGTGCCCAGTGTGATCGTTAATCTACTTTGCAATAAGCATGTGCCCAGTGTATCTTTTCAGTGTATTTTTCTCTGATTGAATTACATGGTCGAAGCAGATAGATGAATTCAAATACTCCAAAGAAATAAATATAAGTTCATTGAGCAATCTAATAACACCTTAAAGTACTTCTAATCCATTGGTTGCAAGAGACGGCAGCAAATTGACTATTACATTCAATGTATACAAATCACTTACAACAGAACTAGGGGTGGAAGCCCGGGTATTTTTCTCTGATTGAGTTGCAATGGTCAGAGCAGATAGACGAATTCAAATACTTCAAAGAAATAAATATTAGTTCATTGAGCAATCTAATAACACTACTACTAATCCATTGGTTGCAAGAGACAACAGCAAATTGACCATTGCATTCAATGTATACAAATCACTTGCAACAGAATTAGGGAGGGAAAGTCTGGGTATTTTTCTCTGATTGAATTACATGGTCAAAGCAGATAGACGAATTCAAATACTCCGAAGAAATAAATATTAGTTCATTGAGCAATCTAATAACACCTGAAAGTACTACTAATCCATTGGTTGCAAGAGATAGCAGCAAATTGACGTATACAAATCACTTGCAACAAAACTAGGCAGTTTTGGCATTAGGTATTAAGACTAGGATTATTGTTATTTTATTTTATTACATTGTAAATTTAAGACTAATATTGGTGGGGTGTGCCAAGCCAAGACAGTAGTGCAACACCAAGGCAACACTCAAAGACCCCAGCAGCAAGCTACTGTAACGGGCCTTTCCCCTCAAAAAATAAATTTAATATCATGTGAACCAATGGTCCACGTATCAAATATTAAACTGATAAGAACAGATACTACACTTGATCTTAGCCAAAAGGCCGAGAAAGGTATGCTTTGTGCAAACTTGGGCTGCCTGTTTTAAAACCCGTTGACCTGTCCTCTTTCTCTCGTCTTCTCAATATGGGACTAGTTGAAAGAAACTTATCATTCTCTGTTACTCTTCAGCACCAATGACCAATATTTAATATCATTCCATTCATTTAAATACACTCAAGTCACTTAATCATAGAATACAGGTGGAATTTCTATTCAAGTTGGTCCAAATTTTTTTCTGAGGAAACTGGTCTATGGTCTTGTTCACTATCATCGTAACAATTATTAGTTTGAGTGAAGCAAGAGCTCTGTCATTAGGCTAATTTCTGAGTACGGAACTGAAGGCAAGTGCTTTCAATGCTTTGGTGCCCTATTCTGCTACTTGAAGCTCCATGACGTCCACTATAGGAATTGCTGAGTGGCATTTTCTCTGTGCTTGTATTGAGTGAAGCACTGAGCCTCTGTCTTCTTCTCAAGAATGCACCCTCAGACTAGTTTCTTATTCTTGGAATGCAAATTAAAGTGGGGAAGAGTCACACTATATATTGTGTCTTTGTATCCACCTTTAGAAGACTGTTCACTGCAGGAATGTCTCTAGTCAATTTGTAGTCTATTAGGTATTTTAGGTACTTTTCCTGGGAAAGTTGGGGGTGTTGAGATCTCCATGGCACATGAATGACACAAGTAGGGTAATAGTCAGCAAAATGATCATGTGGATAATCTTCAATAAATTCCTTGTGAAGTAAGAGCACCAAGAAATCAAAGATCTCAATCAAATCTAGTCAAAAAAGCTCATGTGTCAAGATCAGTCCAACCATTTATCATTTTTTGTTTTGCTAAAACTTTAATAATGGAGTAAGGCAGAGGCCGCACGAACACGGCTTTCACTGCCACAAATTATGACATAGACCATCTCTTGAGCAACGTAATTGTTCAATCTTCTCATAATACTGCATTGACAGCGTGTCTACCCGAACAACAATCACATAAAAATTTCAAAAAACAAATTAAATAAATTGCACTAGAGATTAGTAGGGGCTGCGCGAACGCAAGCCCCCGCTACCACAAATTATGACGTAGACTCCACCTCTTGGGTAGATCTTAGGCGGGCACCCCCTCCTAAGTGCAATGGAGGTCACCAACCTAGGCCATGGGTCTTCTTGATCAACCATTGACCCCGTCCAGGTAAGTATGTTTTAAGTTAGCTAATACACTTCATTGTATAGGCTTGACTTCCTGTTCTTTAGCTCGTATGCTTTTGATGTGGGATGTATTCAAGAAATCAACAACCATCCAACTTTATTTGGAATCTGATATTTTTCTAGGACCTCAAAGGGCTAGGGAAGCTGCTAAAACCTGGATTTTGTTTTAGCTCAGTCAAAGCAATCATTTTTCAATTCAATCAAGATGAAACAGTTGCTGGGTTATTTTGCAAACTGTGTTTTGTTGAGTAGTAATTACTTGGCAATGTCATTTCAGTTTATGTGCCCCAGTGTGGTCCTTGAGCTACTTTGCAATGATTATTGAAAGGGAAAAAATAAAAGTTCCACACCGATGTGAGTATATCGAAGCAGTGATGAAAGGCTGTTTGAATGACACTTTAAATTTGGATGGTTCCGTCACAACTTTCATGGGACTTCAAGTGAAAATGCAGTCTAAAGTGGGATTATTTGTTGATGAATGTAACTATTCGAATACTCCAAAGAAAAATGGGTAAATTACACTAACGCCTCATGAGATTTGAGTTTAATACATATGTTTGGGAAATTACATTAATTCCGTTATTGTAATTATTTAGACAGTATGAAGATATTGAACTCATACACTTTCTTTTCTTGCTTTGCTTACTTCCTTCGTTTTTTTTTTCACTTTCCTCTGCTTTATTTTTTTTTTTTTAAATGTAATTTCCTAAATTTTTCTAATAGTTTTTCCATTTATATAAGCAGGGTTTGTGAAATGAGACTATTAATCATAGGGGTGGAAATGTAATTTTCAGAACGTCAGGGATAGAATGTAATTAGACCAAATCTCAAGGGGTGTCAATGTAATTTACTCAAGAAAAATAAATAAATAAAAGTTATTAAAGCAATCTATTAACAAGTGAAATTCCTCTTCCTCTGCTCAAAACACTAGACTTTGAGAGACAACAATTTAAAGGCCAGAACCAGCAGTCGAAGACTCAAAACTCATGATAGTGTACTAGTGACAAAGTGGATAGATCCATTGGTGCAAAACAGACTGCAGCAAATTGATTTGGGTGCCCTTCAACAAACAAACAACGTGGGGAGAGAGAGCGAGAGAGAGAGAGAGAGAGAGCAATAGTACATGTATGACAATAGGGACTTTCTGTCATAGTTCTTCAATCTAGCAACATTGGGCACAGAAAATCAACTTCTAGTAGTACCCGGAAACTAATAGAGGGCTAATTCCAAACACCATGGTGAGAAACCAAAAAATTAACCAAAGCAAAATGCAAAATTATAGAAGACTATAATGCAAATCACTGTCAACAGAGCTTTGAGGCACAAAATCATGCATAAAACACAACTGCAATTCCCTTGCTAGTTATTTATAGAAATTTAAAGACTAGCATTGGTGGGACAGAAATTTGAAGACTAGTATTGGTGGGGTGCGCCAGGCCAAGGCAGTAGTGCAACGCCAAGGAGACACTCGAAGACCCCAATAGCAAGCTACTGTGATGGGCCTTCCCCCTTAAAAAATTAATTTAATATCATGTGAGCCGATGGCCCACGTATCAGATATTAAACTGATAAGAACAGATACTACACTTGATCTTAGCCAAAAGGCCGAGAAAGGTATGCTTAATAACATCTTGGGCTGCCTCTTTTATAACTGACAGACCTGTCATTTTTCTCCCTCCTTTTCGATATGGGACAACTTGAACCTTATCATATTCTCTGTTACTAATTTGTTGCTTCAAAGTGGACTAGATTGGATTAATCCCTTCACTTCAACAACACCAGTCAGTGCTCTGCCTGTATAAAAAACAGAGGACTAAAAAAATCACGTGCAGATCTCAAATCATTGCTCTTCCAATATGTATTATAACTTCATCAATCTTTCCAGACCTTGATTACTAAGAGCTACATAAAAGGACAGATTATCAGCAGCTACAAGTTTGCATTAACTTCTTTTCTATCTAAACACAGAGTGATATCCACTTGCACTACAAATTAACCAACCATCAAATTATGAGATCACGAGACATGGTACATAATTAAAACCTTTGTTACAAAACATTTTCTGCAAAACCCACAAAATAACTTTATTTGAACTACAGTTTGATAGGGGCCGCGCGAACGCAGGCCCCCACTACCACAAATTATGACGTAGGCTCCACCAACTTGGGTAGACCTTAGGCGGGCACCCCTCCCAAAGTGCAATGGAAGTCACCAACCTAGGCCATGGGCCTTGTTGATCGCCCATCGACCCCGTCCAGGTAAGTATGTTTTTCGTTAGCAACACATTTCTTTGTATAAGCATAATTTGATGTTATTTTGCTCGTATGCTTGCGATGTGGGATGAAAATGGACTCACTCCACCCAACGGTTCTAAAGTAAAGTTCAACAACCATTCAATTTTTATGTGAATCTGATATTTGACCATTCACATTTCTGTACGCTAGCACATTTGGCAGGCTAGAGTAAGAAACTTGAAGCTCACCTAGTTCCAAAGATCGATTAGATTATGAATGAGTAACTAAGTCCCAATTGCTTTACCAATAGCTACTAAATTGAAAGTAAAGACAGGTTCCTGCAGGTACCCATTAAAAGGCAATACTTCTTAATGAGTATGTAGAGTAGCCTATTTATATATTTATTTTTGTTATCCAAAAAAAATATATATATAGATTTAGCTGTACCAACCGATACAGGCTTCAGGCCCGTTTGTTTTGAGAGGTATAATAGAGGGGATTGATGGTGAGAGGATTAGTAAAATTATATTTGTTTTGATGATAGTTGTTAGTGTGAGGATTTTAAATTATTTTTATATAAAATAATATATCAAATAAAACTATAATTTTTACTTAACAAAAAATACAAAAACATTAAATATTAATGTTTAAAAAAAAATTAGCCAACAAGTAAAAATAAATAAAAAATTTGCTGTTGACCGACCGGACTTCCCAGCAGATGTCTTGTAACACCCAATTCGAACGGACTACTTTGCTAATACCATCTCCTAGCCCAGACTGTTAGTCTATTGTCCAAGGCCTATCCTAAGCTGAAGACAAGGATGAAACCAGAATTTCATCACTGGAAGGGCCAAAAGACAAATAAAAAATTTCACCATATACATATGCACGCATGTATGTACAATATGATATATAAATTATGTTTATACACAAAAAAAATTCAAATATTGTAGAAGTAATTTCAAAAATTCAAAAATTTGGTGCAAAATGAAAAGAAAGTGCAAGGGAGGAGAAAAATGAGATATGTATTTTTTATACTTGGGCCATTTTATGTATAAAATGAGATATATTTTTAAAATATTATGACATCATATTTCACCGAAACAAGGTCATGACCCCCCATAGTCTTCTCCTAGTTCCGTTCCTGGCTGAAGGGACCACGAAACTGGAGTTCAAAAACCAAAACCTAAGGTAGCGTTTGGTAGAGTTTTGTAAATGTGATTTGAGAGTATGAGTTGTATTTTGAGTTTGTGTTGTGGAATTATGATTTGAGTATAGAAAATTTGTTTAGTAAAGAGTTTTGAAAATAGTTTTGAAAAGAGTTTTGATTTGAGTAGGGAATTGCTGATATGACATTTGAAATTTGATACAAAAATTTACAACTCATACAACTCAAAATTATTTTAAAGCACATAAAAAATTTTAAAAATTTCAGAAAATATTTTTTTCGATTATATATCAATTGCAAAAAAAAAAATTGTAAAAAAAAAAAAATCACTATTCCGGTCAACCGACCGGACGTCCCGTTAGGCCAAATTTTGAAAAAAAAATTTGAAAAACGCATCTGTCAAAACAGAAAACCGCGCCTCAGACAAGGTGTTTTCTGCAGAGTTTTGGAAACGTCATTTGAGAACTCTAACCAAACACCATACTTGAATTAAGGTGTGGAATCGTGATTTAAAATCACAACCAAATAGAGCCTAAGCTAATTTTACTGTTTATCACTAATAGTCTGCTCCGGACTGCAAGTGAGGAAAACAAACGGGGCCTTAGTTCCTTTATGTTTTAATTTTTTTTTAATTTTCTTCAAAAGTTAAATTATTACACTAAAAATGATACATTGGCAGTCAAGTTGTAAAAAAATATTTGTTATATATAATTCATATCTTTGATACTAATCTAAAATTTTAATATAATAATATATTTCTTATGTCATGTGGCAATCAATGTAGTATTTTCATCTAATTTCGAACAAAAAATTAGTTTTAAAAGTAAATTAAACAAAAATTTGAAACATAAAAAGTCAAAGTGAGATAAAATAAAAAAAAATAAAAAAAGGAAGTTTTTTTAATAAATCTTTTTTTCTAAGAGTTTTATTCTATCTAACTCATTTTTTTTTTTTTTTTACTATTCCATTAGATCCTATTTGAGGTAAGAAGGCCAAAACACCCTCTATCTCTCCTGCTTCTATTATATTTTGAAATCAAAACCGATCATATTTCATCGTCGTTCCATATTGCACTCCCCAAATCATTCCTTCTCAAAATTGTCACTATTGCAGTAAAAACTCCCAACCACTAACCCTAGGTTTCATATCACTTTACCACTATCGCTCACAATCGCCGGCGGCTGGTATTCCATTTCGATCCATCACTGCGAACATTTACATTAATTTTTACCAACTGTGGTTCATTCGCAATGAGAGACAAATATAAGCACCCATCCTTCCATCCTCTGTTTTTCTTTCAAATGAATCTAAATAACTAATGTAAGCATTTACATTACCTACTTATTATTGTTGTTTTTTGTTGTCATATGCTATTGTTTTGTAATAAACTCCATATTTTTCCCCTTTCTGTGAATGTTGATGTTGTTGATTGTTGATGGAGATCAAATAATTAGAACTCCCAATTTCTAATGTTTTCTTCCTCATCTTTTGGTTCAATGTGAATTCCTACACAGATGATGTAAATATGGTTACCATTGTTGTTGAGTAACGACCGACGTCAACATTCACGTTACGTACCTAACTAATGTAAACATTTACATGATCTGTTATTATTGCTGGTTTTTTGTTGTCATATTCTATTGTTTTGTAATAAGCTCCATATTTTCCCTTTCTGTCGATATTGGAACCCCCTAATTTCTTATTATTTTTCCCCATCTTTTGGTTTAATGTGAATTCTTTTTACATCATCTGGTTATATTTGTTATTGAGTAACCCTTGATGTAAACATTCACGTCAAGTACGTAACTGATGTAAACATTTACATGATCTAGTTATTGTTATTAGTTTTTTTGTTGTCATTTTCTATTGTTTTGTAATAAGCTCCATATTTTCCTCATTTGTTGGATTTGTTGGTCTTGTTAATTATTGATAGTGATCAACTAATTAGAACCTCTCAATTTCTAATTATTTCCCTCCCTCTTTTGGTTCAATGTAAATTTCTACACAAACGATGCAAATATTTACATCATCTGGTTATCATTGTTGTTGAGTAACAATCCATGTAAACATTCACACCATGTATTTAACTTTGTCCATTGTTGTTTTATCATGTGCGATAATGTGTTTATGTGAACAATCATATTACCCACTATCTTTTTGGTTTAATGTGCATTTGGAAAGAAATAATTAGAACCCTCAATTATTGTCCCATCTCTATTTGGTTCAATGTGAATCAAATTATAATTGTTGATGTGAACATTCACATTGGGCATATATTATGTGAATGTTCGTACCATGCACTTAACTTCTTGTTTATCCATGATTTGTAATGCCCCCATGTGAATATTTACATCCACATTCACCATAATCATTTTCACATGACATATAGTTTGTACTTGTTATCATTTATCATTTGTGACCATTAATAGTAAATTGTTTCCAATTGAACAAATAGACGTTGCTTATAGATTTCATGGCAAAACAAAAGAGAATAGTTCCACGTCAAAGACAAACTTGAACAAATAGCTAGCCCTCCTATAGTGATTTAGGTTTTGACCCGACGCTTGTTGTATCCCGGACTCGGGTTTCATGGTTTCATATTGTTGTTCACATCTTGTTTCCCTTGTATCTCCTTAAATTTGGCTATTGGATTGTTGTGGTTGCGTTTGAGACAAGTTGGTTCCTTAGTTTCCAAACTTTTGTTGCCCAAAATTTTGCTCCTCCGCTCGAGTGGCACGTCTTACACTCAAGCGGGCTTTGTGAACTCTCAGTGCTTTTGCAGGTCTGCAAAACTACTGGGAGTGTGCATTCTGCGCTCGAGCGTCACTTTTTGTGCTCGAGCGGGACAACTTATTGTGTTTAATGCTCAAGCGTCATTTCTTGTGCTCGAGCGAACTGTGTGTATATCAGTTCACAGCTGTCTCCTTCTACGTCATTTTTTCATCTCTTTTTCTTTCAAAACCCTAGATCTAGAGCATCTCTCTTTAAAACTCACATTCTCTCTACATTTTCACCCAGATCCGTCGGTTTCTCTACCCTAGTGTCTTTGAGAAAAAGGTAGAGTATCTCAAGAGCTCAATTTTGATCCGAACAAAAGTTAGTTTCGGTATCTTTGGAGTTTTCTCCTTGTTTTGCTCATCTTCTAACTTTAAGGTAGGGACTTTCTACATTCTCTTATGAATTTTAACTTAGTTATTTGTTGATTGTGTAAATAATGTTGGGATGTGGAGGATTTTAAACAAGCCTTGGGTTTTGGTTTGAAATAAAAAAAAAAAAGGGGGTTTTCAAATGAAGGTATTGAGAATGGTTGTGGGTGTAGATATAAGGATGTGTTGTGTTAAATTTGTTGATTTTGACACAAGGATTGGATTTGGAAGGAAAGTGAAGTTTTGCCCTAAAGTGTCTCAACTAATTATTTTGTATAAATAATTATAATTAGTATTGGAAATGTGAAATTGGATAGATGTTTATTTAAATGGTGGAGTTGGATGCTTGTTATCTCTCACCTATGAAATTTGGATAATTTATCTGTTTTGGAGATTATATATCTGTTTAAAAAGATCTGTTTTGAGTTATCGGTGGAGGATAATTATGATTGTTGTAGAAATTACATGAGGATTAGGTGAATTGAAACTAATATTTTATCGATTGTCATTGAATATGACTGTGTTTTTAATACGTTGTACATGTATGATGTTTGAGAGGAGAAAGAGAATGTACTCCATGTTTAGGAGAAGAAAAAGAATGGACTCCATTGAATTAAGTTGGCCTGTGTGTCTAGGGTGAAAGTCCCGAAAATCGCGCATGTATACATGGGTGCCAATTCCCGTAGATGAAATCTCCGTAAAATGACAAATTTGAAGTGTTTATGTAATGATTGTATTGGTTAGAGAACCACAGAACTGTAGCCTCAATTGGGTTGTCTGGATAACAATAGACTTGACTCATGAATTGAGGTGAAATGACTTGTTATGAAATGAATTAAGATAAAATGGATTGAGATACGAAACTTGGCATATGATGATCTTGTGACAATACGAATGATTTTATCATAAGTGTTGTATATGCATATCATACTTATATCTTTGTTAATATTTATATATTGTGCTAGATTGTCTTTACTAAGTTTTGGCTCATCCTACTTGAGAAAAACATTTTCAGGTATTGGTAATATGTCTCTGCCAAGGACTTAGCTTGGGAGGATTGTGGAGCTGAAGGCTCAATTCCTACTTATTTTGTATTTACTCTTCACAAGCCTAGGTCTTTATTTGTATTGAGGTTATGACTCATTTTGTTGTAACCAAGCACGGTCTTGGAAAGATGTAAGCCATTAGGGCATATGAATATATGTTTAGCTTTCATTTCTTGTTACCTCTTGTAACACATGTTGTCACGACCCGCTCCTCGTACCCAAGGGTTAAGTATCGTGATGGCCAATAACTGAAGTTACCTACGGCCAATTCTTAAACAAATCAATAAATGCGAGCGGAAGTAATATTTAAATAAGGGTACCAAAATAATTATTGGAGCTTCTATTTTTATTACAAAATTATATTGACAAAAAATGCTGATATTTACATAGAAAGAATATCATGAAAGTGCTGTGTGTGTCTATTTCGCAGCCCCGCATCTAAGACTTTCCAAAAGCTATTTTTGAATTGCATTATTTCCTGAAAATTGGTAAACAACTATAAGCACATGGCAGAGTGAGAAATATTATACCAAGAGTATAAGGGACACGAAATAACAATGGATAGTTAATTAGGCCAAAACATTTACATAACTTAGTTTGGTAAATAAATCATTTAAGTATCAGAAATTGAAATACAGAAATTATGTAAGTAAATGACCATAACCACGGTACTTAACAGAACAGAACAGAGATCACAAAAGTGACAATCAGAACAGAGGTACGGATTCAAGAGGTGGCTCGTACAGATTCTAGAGGTGGCTCCCACAATAGTGTAGCACTTAGTTTCGCACAGCACTTTGCTCCGCACATAACAGAGGTGCGGATTTAAGAGGTGGCTCGTACGGATTCTAGAAGTGGCTCCCACAATAGTGTAGCACTTAGCTCCGCACAGCATTTTGCTCTGTACAGAACAAAGGTCAATGGATCAGAGGGCCACAAAGTAACCAAACAGAGGCCAATGGTTATTTAAGTCCCCCAAGGCGTGGGACTCCCGTGGTGGTACTTACAAAACATAATTGTATATAAGGTTATAGCCAAATATTCTTTAAAAGTAAAACAAACATACCCATGGGTTTCACTTTAGCAAATAGGGTTCAGAAAATAATCCACATAACTGAAATCTTTATAAAACATAACTTTTATTAATATACTAATAAAACATAACTTGTATAAAACAGATTTTGGTAAGTCAAAACATATGTAAAATACATTTTGGTGACTCAAGGTATAATATAATTCACCTTAACTTGAATATCTCACTCTTTCTTTCCACTACCAATGTAATAACACCGATCCGCAATTAGCCACTAATCGGTAATTAAGGATGTTAATTAAGTGGATAAAATAAATTATGTGTTTATTTTGTATTTTGCATGATTTTGGCTTTCTATCTGTTACTTGTAGAAATATCTGTCTGGAATTCCGCTTTAATATGAAAATTGAAAGCCTTATCGGCATCCGAATTCGGAATTAGTTACATTAATATGTTATTTGGAATTTCCAGAATCATTTGGCAAGTTTTATTACAAATTGATTCAGAACGATTCATTAAGTTGCGTTTGGCAAGCCTTATGTTTTAATTAATGTATTTTAGCATCGTAGCTATATATATATATGAGTTATAAGCTCCATTTTGAGCCCAAGACCCTTCATCCCTTGAGTGGAAACATCTGGTGAGACATTTTAGAGAGAGAGAGAGAGAGTTCACCTTTAGAAAGAGAAAGTGTAGAAATTGAAGAGAATTGAAGGCTTTGGCTTGAACTCATCAAGATTGTGCTAGAACAAGAGTAATTCAAGATTCTAGGTAAGCTTTTGACTATTAGTTCATGAAGATTATGTATTATAGAGATGAATTCACAAAGATTTTGTTGAGTTAAGCAAAACTTGAGCTAATTAAGATAGTAGAAGGATCATACCATGCATGCATGTCTATTCCTTTACAAATTGAGCATGATTTCCAAGAATTTTCTCACGCATGTTTGAAATTCATCTTAATTATGGGAAATCATCAAGTTTCAAGTTGTTTTGTGGTATTTGATCATGTTTTGAGAAGCTCAAGATCAAGAAAATCCATGCATGTTGTGTTCATGATCATTCTTAAAGTTTAAGTTGAAATTGTGAGCTTTTGGCAAACTCTTGGACCATGATTTTATGAAATAATCCTTAATTCATCATGTTTTACAAGTTTACTATGTTATCTCAAGTTTTGGGGCCCAAGAGATGTGTTTTGAAGATTGGAATTCGAGTTTTGAGCTTGGGGGTGCAATCTGGAAAGTCCAGAATTTGCATCTACGCTCGAGCGTGGGAGTTCACGCTCGAGCGACCACTCTGAGTGCGTGCACTTCCGCTCGAGCGACTAGAAGTCCGCTCAAGCGTAAAATGCAAGCTCCTAGAAGTTTCATGTTTTTGCAAGCCGCTCGAGCGAGGGAATATGCGCTCGAGCGACCCCTCTCATGTTTGCATGTCCGCTCGAGCGAGGAAAGCTACGCTCGAGCGGGGACCTTATTTTCAAAAAATTTACTAAGTGTTCCAACTCATGTTTTGGCATCCTCATTGCATCTTAGGCATTCCTAAGCCTTAATTAAGCCATAGTAAAGAGGTTATGGATTAGAAACACATTAAGTAAAGAATGTACTGAGTTACGAGACTATAAGTGTGTGTGTTTTAAGCAATGCGCTAAGGATGAACAAGAATCAACATAATGAAAGCTAAGCCGTGATAGCCACATGAATGTGTAATGATAAGATATGTTTGTGTTATGTGCTTTTGTGTCTGTAGGTCAACGTCTGGAGATTGATTGACCTGTTACGGGAACCACTGTGAGTAATATTTCTGTAAAGATATGTTTATATGAATTATATTCCAAATGTGATATGTTAATGTAGACACCCCATTTTTGACCGACCTTAAGACTCAGATGTCACCGATTGAGCACTTGGTGATGTTGCATATTGTGCTCATTCTGAGGTTGCGGAGTCACGATTGCGAGCCTTGCCTCCGGACTTCCGGACTTTTTTGTGCTTTGCCTCAGTTTGCGAACCAGGCCCTATTTTCTTTGTTTTCTCTTCCCGAAGGGAGGGAGAGGTCTTGTAGATCATCTCTCAGTGGCCGTAGGCCACGTTTCGTGGTCGTAGGCCATTTTTCCCGTTTGGAGCCCGGTTCTCGATTTTCGGAGCCGTCGACCGTGCGCCTTGGTTCGGGACCACTTAACTACCTCTGTTTGCTCCGGTTTTTGGCACATACCCTATTTCCTCCCTTTTGAGGGACACTGTGGCCTGAGAGACCACCTTCGTGGTTAAACGCCACTTCTTGTGCCCAACAGCCTGTTTTCGGGGGCCCCGAACTACGCGTTTTGGCCCCCGAACCTTCGTTTTGCATCCATTTTGGTCCATTTTTGGCAAGGACCTTATTTTCATTGTTAAAAAGGTTGTAGGAGGGTGGGAGACCAGCAATTTTTCTGAAAACCCAGCTTTTCTCTTCATTACGCTTCGTCGCCCGTTTTTTTTACTAGAAAGCTGGTTTTTCCCATTCCCGAACCACTTTTTCTGACTTTCCACTACACCATTGTGTTGTACACACCTGGGAGGCCACCAATATGGGTAGGCCGACCAGTAATTGTCCCTGACCCTTTTGAACCCCTCTAAAAAGCTGGTTTTTCTCTCTCTTGGGTCACTTTTTCTGGTTTTTGACCATACAGCTGTGTTGCACTCATCTGGGAGGCCACCTTTCTGGGTAGGCCGACCAGTAATTGTGCTTGACCCTTTTGACCCTTGGTCGGCCGACCAGGGGAGGTGGCCGGCCGGCCACCTTGGCCTTTTGAACCTGGCCGGCCATGTTTGCCCTCCTGAGTGTATTCCAGCTGTGCCAGCTGTTTGCCATTTGCTGCATCCTCCATACACGTGTATGGAGGATGTTTAACCTAGTTTTAAAGCTTCTTTGGGAAGCTTTAGCCCCTCCCTTCTATAAATGGAGGCCTCTTCCTCCATTTGTAAGGGTTAGAAACTTTGGGCTGAGAAAGAGACATACAACCCTCCATCTCTCTACTTTGAGCCTCCAAACCCTAGTTTTCTTGCACCATTTGCACACCAACCCTTAGTATAACACCTCCATCATCTATTCCAGCATCTTGGAGCTGATTTAAAGGGGTTGAAGGTTCACCAACTTGGTCCAGAAGCTGCTGGAAATCTGCTCTTCAAGGGTGAGTCCCTATTTCCCATTTTCTTGCCTTATCTTGCATGATATATTAGCCATATTTGTGAGCATTTCTGGGCTTCAAGCCAAACTGTAAAGTGTCTTATTTTGAGCCCCTTTTCAACTTTGTTTAAAGGCTCTTTACTGTTTGAGGCCATCTACTTCCCCTTGCCCTCTATCTCTCTTTTAGGGCTATTTTTGCATCATATTTTAGCCTTACTTGTGAACATTTTCGAGATTTTCTATAAACTGAAAAAAGTCTTGTTTTGAAATCTTCTTCAAGTTTGGTTAAGGTCCCATTTCTGTTTGGGGTCATCTTCCCCTATGCATGCTTCATTCCTTCATGATTAGGGCTATGCATTAGAGCACTTGCATTGGCCATGGTTTGGCCTCTTAGCCACTGAAATCCAGTGGATTTTCAGTGGCTTAGATGCATTTTTGAGGGCCAAAATCAGAGGGGGGTGACCCCCTCTCTCCTTGTCTTGTTTGGTGGTCTTTTAGGCCTTCCAAAGGGACCCTATTTTGCATGCATTGAAGTCTTATTTTAGGCTTTATTCTGAGGGTTTTGAGGTTTGCCTTGGCTCTGTCCGAGGCCCTTTCAGCTATATTTTATATCTATGATGCATGTGTAGAGAAATCTCATTCAAGGCCTTTCCAAAAGGCCTTTCTTTGCATGCTTCCGAGACTGATTCCAGGGCCTATTTGGTGGGTTTTAGGGCTGTCATAACCCATTTCCGGAGTTGGTTTAGTCTTGCTAAATGTCTATCTTGTATGTGCTTAATAATCCCATGTATAGCCCTCTAAAGGAGCTCATCATTTTTGTATGTGTTGGCTTCACTTCAGTGATTATTTGGGCATATTTTGACATGTTTTGTTCACTAATTTTTGCTGGTTTGATGAGTTCTCACATGTTTCATATACATGCCATGTAACCCATGCTTGCCAGTTAATTTTGCATATTAATTTAGTCCATCATGTGAACACCTTTTGGCCATACTTTGAACTAGAAATGTTCTTGTTTTGGGACTGCCTTGGCTCTGTCTTTGTGCTTCATAGTCAAATAATGCATGCTTTATATAGCTATAAGTCAACACATGTGCCTAGTTTTGAGTTTCGGGGCTTATTTCATGCATCGGGTGCCATGTTTCCATGTTTCGAGACCTTTTAGCATCATGTTTCAGTGCTGGAATCTACATGTTTGTATGCCATCTTTCATCCCTTGCCATGCCTTGTTAGAGTGGCATTTGATGCCTTAGGTTCGGTCCTCGGTTTGCGTGCATGTGTGCACGCATTTCGATTGTCTCATTTTCATCTGATGGCCGCTGATGTGAGTGTGGCTGAGGTCCACTCATATTTGTGTAAGCCCATCTTGCATTGAGTATGCTATTCCATAGCATTGCGTATGCTAGGTTCATGTTAGGATTGCATTCATGCATGTCATGCATATTGCATTGTGTTTGGGATAGGAGTTAACCTAAACACGGGAAACGAGGGACGTTTCATACTCTGAGTGACGGAACGTGTCTCAATTCCCGGTCACCGACACTCCGGATTAACCATGATGGAGTCTTGGTCTTGTTGTGTTTATATGTGCCTTCATTTCACATCGAGTCGTGCCATTCGACTCCTCGGCCATCATGCATCGAGATGCGTGATTGATGGCACGAGGATCGAGGTGTGCATACATATGTGAAAATACTTTGCCATGCCCCTTTCTTGCTCTCTGTTGCAGCACATCAAGAATCAACAGCCTTCTGGAGCTTCGCACAACATTCCGAGATTAATTGCAAACAGAGGCAAACCGAGGCATCGCAATGGATTTCCGCGCAAAACAACTCAAGCATGCATCATTCATCATCCGGAGCAGAGCTGAGGCAGTCCATAGGCTTGCATGCTAATTTACTACTTTCCGAGATTAATTTGTTAATTAATTAGGGTTTTGTACTTATTCGAACTGTATTATTTATTTGGGACTGTATTATTCATTCGGACCCTCCGAGCGAGGGCAATTGTGTAATAAGTGTGCGTGAGTGTGATGTATGTCTTCCAACCGCACGTCTTTCTCCCTTTTATTTACCAGCTTATGATGGTTAGATTAGGGCATATTTCAATTAGCATACAGTATGATAGCATGTTTGCATTCATTCATCTGTCTTGCATGCACCGGGCTCAGCGCATCATACTAACTGCATTGTATTTCAATTCCGAGTTGAATACTTGTTAGTTGTAGCATTTCACATGCCATCTTTAGAATAGCCGAGCCTATCTTAGTTGCATTTTGCATGTGTTGCATTAGGCATTTCTGTATAGTTAGGATCATGCATTGATTTCTAACACAGCTTCTGTTTTGGCTTGGAGTACTCGGTAAGTTTTTATGCTTTAGCATCCTTGCATGTGTGTGGGTGACTGCCATGATAGCATGCTTACCATGAGGCTATTTGCTTATGTGATATAACTGTCTGAATGCCTGTGGGTGAAGGTTGGGTTATTTGGATTGGAACAATTCACCGATTGTGAGTTTTAAGCCCACTAGATAGTGGCAAATCACCATATTTTCTAAGTCCACCCGAGGGTGGTAAAATCCGCATTTTAAGCCTACTTGCGAGTAGCAAACCACTTTAAAAAATAAACACGAAATGTTTTGTTCCAATTCAGGCGATCCAATCTATACTTGTATGCTGTACGCATCACATAGTAAATCTAGGCTAATAACCGGAATAAGAACGCATAATGTTTTCAAAACTAGATATCATGGTTAGTAGAGGCCGATCTTTGATCGGGCGAGCGGGGGTGCTCACGAAGTGACCTTCCCCAATCGTACCCAAGTTCCCGAGCCCAGGCAACTTTGGTGATGACGGACACGTGGCCTTAGGCAACGAGTCAGGGTTTCCTAAATTTCCCAAAATAAAATATTTAGGTGGCGACTCTGTATCTGGCAAAGCAGTCCATGTTTGGCACTTCTTTCAAAAAAAATCTGTTTTCAAAAACGATTTGCCGGATTTGGACTTTTTGATGATTCATCGGTCTTGCATTGCACTCTGCGAGTTTAGATACAGGACCGTGACACAAATCGAGTCCGAACTGTAGCGGGGCCCGAGGGCGCGTCTACAGTTTCTGGCGACTCTGCTAGGGAGTTAGAGAACTTGACTTGAACTCGGGATATCTTGTTTTGACTACACTTATGTGTTTCTTTGCATTGCATGTGCATTGGTGCGCCTTAGGACACCGTGTTTGCCATCTGTTATTCCTGAGCGGTTAGCCTGAGGCTGCGTGCCATAAGGTTGACCGGTTACGGGCTCTGCCAGTATGGGAACACAAACCCCGGTTTTACCGAGGCACCCTTTTGACCATTCGACCTAGTGCATATTCGGAATCCATAGTGACCATTCCAAACTAGGACAGGTTGCTTACTCGATATAGGTTGTTTGAAGCCGCTGCGTGCGTAGTGAAACCCTAGCTCCTGAAAAAATAGGACAGGGAAATCCTACCCCAACAGAGGGGTGTTTTGGCTCTCACTTATCCGTTATGTGCTTTTAGAGTGCGTCTCTACAGGGAAATGCATGTATCAGTTTACGAGTTTGGGCATCAGGCCTGCGGGCATCAGTCAGTGTTTGAGAATCAGTTATCTGCGGGTATCAAATTCAATTTTCGGGGACAGTGATTCAGGGATAATGATCAGTGTTTGAGACAGTGTGTATTCAGCTTATCGACCGTGTGTTGTTATACCCAGCTGTGTGTTGTGTGTTTATTGTAAGCTGTTATGCTGTTTGTTTATCTGGTTATTTATTTCCTTATCGCTTTATTTCTCTTTTTGCTAGGGCAGTTTTAGCACAATTGCTTCAGACCAAGCAGATATTCCCCAAGCACTCTGGACAAGAGGTCGTCGACTCAATCGATCTGAGGATCTGGTTGACGGACAGCCAATGTTTCACTCTTTACCCCCGGTCGTCAGACGAAGGTCGAGAAAACGCAGTGTGTTTGAACAGAGGTTACCAGAGCAGTGGTCTACCCTAGCAGTGAACAGTCGGACTGAGGTCTCAGTTTCTGCCATAGAGATACACATACCAGTCAGTCAGCAGGATCAGCAGAACATGGCCGGAATGGAAGAAATGATGCGCCAGCTCCAAGAGAGTATGGAAGCAAATGCAAGAGGACGCTGTCCGCCAAGCGGAGTTCTCTAAACAGCAGGCCACAATCATGGCTCAGCAGGCGGAGCTAATTACTCGGCTCCAGCAGCAAGCAGGAGCATCAGCCTCACATCCAGTTCCTCCCCCACCAGGGGTCCCGCTACCCGAGCAGACACCAACTGCCCAGAATGTCCTGCCAAATGCTCAGAACATCTTGCCAAATGTCCATACCGTCCAGGAAGACACAGACATTTCAACAGGGCCGGCTCCGCCCCCACTTCTGCCTCAACTGTCCAAGGCACATACGCCTATCAACCATCCGGACTCTCCTTTTGAGTTCGAAGTAGACCCTACAGCACTGAAATTGAGCAAGCTCGAGAAGCTTTTCAAGAAATCCCAAGGGGTAAAGGCTATTCCGAATATCGAGGACGGATATACCGACGTGGCCGTGACGCTGCCAGATAGGTTTAAAATGCCGCAAATCGATCGCTTCGACGGATCTGGGGACCCCATGGTCCACCTCCGATTATTCTCAGATATACTACGGCCGATGGGCCTCACCAGACCGCAGAAGCTTTCACTATTCGGCCGGACCCTGTCGGGTGTGGCCGCTATCTGGTACGTGAAGTTAGAGGACGATGTCAAGCGGAGTTGGGATGAGATGGCCGAGGCCTTTGTTGCGCAATACTCTTACAACACTCAAATCGAGATTACAACCCGTGATCTTGAAACAACAAGGCAGGAGCCTAAAGAGAGCTTCTCGAATTTCGTAACCCGATGGAGGGCGAAGGCCTCGATGATGACTCTAAGGCCCACTAATAAGGACCAGATTCGGATGATTGTGCGCAATCTCCAGCCAAAACTGATGCAAAAAATGATTGTGCTCCCCTTCCTACCTTTTCAGATCTACACGAGATGGGGGTGCAAATCGAAGATGCAATGAAACAGGGTCTGATTGACCAAGATAGAGAGCAGCCTAGAAGAACCTTTAACCGCAACAACAATGCAGGCCCAAGTGGCGCTGCAACTGCAAGAGCTTCGGAGGTGAGCATGGTCACCACCATTCCCCCTCCCCTTCCAAGACCCATGGCAGCCACACCTTTCTCCGGTGCATCCGGAAGCAATACACAGACCACCAAATACCAACCCAGAGGCCAAAGAACCTTCGCCCCATTGTATATGCCCCTGTCCAAGGCTCTAGGGGTATTAATCAGGAAAGGGCATCTAAAACCCCTGGAGCCGAGGCCATTACCAAATCCACTCCCTCCCTCTCACAACCCAACCAAATACTGCGCATATCACCAACAACATGGTCATGACACTGATCAATGTTTCAGATTACGTCACGAGATTCAAGACCTCGTTGACAAACAGGTGATTTTGCCTCCCGAGAAACCCAATGTCACAACCAACCCACTCCCTACACAGAACCAAGCTCCACCTCCTAAAAGAATCAACTTCATCCAGACTGGGGTCGCATCTTACGATCCTAGTATCTATATCACTCCTTCCCACCTACCTAAGCCGGAGGTGCTCCTTCCTGATTGCACAGATTTATGCATGTTGGACATCTCCACAACCCAACCCGAGTCAATGGTGGTGACTGTCGAAGACAGGACAGAGGAGATTTCAGAGGAGGATGGAATTGTTGAATCAGGGTTTGAGCAGTCTGGGAGTTTCGCTGGGGAAGCCTATTGTAGACACCCCATTTTTGACCGACCTTAAGACTCAGACGTCACCGATTGAGCGCTCGGTGATGTTGCATATTGTGCTCATTCAGAAGTCTCAGAGTTGCGGCCGAGCGCCCTGCCTCCGGACTTCCGGACTCTCTTCTGTGCCTTGTCTCGGTTTGCGAACCAGACTCGGTTTTCTCTGTTTTCTTTCCTGAGGGGAGGGAGTGGTCCTGTAGGCTATCTCTCAGTGGCCGTAGGCCATTTTGCCCATTTCGGAGCCCGGTTCCCGGTTTTCGGGACCGTCAGGCCGTGTGCCTCGGTTCGGGACCGCCCAACCATCTCCGATTTCTCCGATTTTTGGCAAGTGCCTCTGTTTTATCATACCGAGGGACACTGGGGTCTCAGATACCCACTTCGTGGCCGAACGCCACTTTCGGTGCTTACCGCCTATTTTCGAGACCCCGAACTGCATGATTTGGGCCCCGAGCATTCATTTTGCATCGTTTTTTGTTCATTTTCGGCGAGTGCCTCTGTTTTATCATACTGAGGAACACTGGGACCTCTGATGCCCACTTCGTGGCCGAATGCCACTTTCGGTGCCTGCAGCCTATTTTCGGGACCCCGAACTGCGTGATTTGGGCCCCGAGCATTCATTTTGCATCGTTTTTTTGTTCAAATTTGGCAGGTACCTCTGTTTTAGCACCAGGAAGATCACTGGAGGGTGGGAGGTCAGCAATTGTTCCAGAAAACCAGTTTCGCTCCTCCGGCGCCCGTTTTGCTCACTTCCGGGCTAATGTTGAACACCCTAATGATATTTTCTTCGAGCCGGGACTACATATTTGTGATGAGCACACATGGGAGGACCCTAAAAAGTGGTGGTCGGCTAGCAATTGTCACTTTCATTTTTGAGCCTCTCCTTCAAGTTCAATGTTGTGACTCCTGTTTCAGAGTTGCCAAATTCCAACCTTGGAACCTTGTTCTACACACATGGGAGGACCCTAAAAAGTGATGGTCGGCCAGCAATTGTCACTTTCATTTTTGAGCCTCTCCTTCAAGTTCAATGTTGTGACTCCTGTTTCAGAGTTGCCAAATTCCAACCTTGGAACCTTGTTCTACACACCTGGGAGGACACCGAAACATGGTGGTCGGCCAGCAATTGTTCAGTTCATTTTTTGGCCATGGCCGGCCGGCCAGGGGGAGTGGCTGGCCGACCAGTTGGGGTGGCTGGCCGGCCACCTTCAAGAAATATACCTGGCCGGCCTGCTTTCTGCTTTTGAGCTCTTTACAGCTGTCCAGCTGCTTTTCAAAATATCCCTGTCCTCCGGGGGATATTTTGGGAGGGAAAGCTTGGATGCATTTCCCTCCCCTTTTACACCCCTTTCTTGCCCATTTAAGGGGCTGAGGAGCTCCTTTGCTAGGGTTAGCAAATCTTTCCTCAAGGCTTCATCTCCCAAAACCTCCATTTTCATAGCCAAAAGCTCCAAAATCCTTCAAGGTTCTAGGCCATTCCTTCATCAACCCTAAGCCTCACCATCACCACCCCCATTCCAGCAGCAAAAGAGTGATTTTCAAAGGCTTAGAAGCAACTTTCATCAAGCCAAGAGGTAGCAAAAGTGAGGTCTTCAAGGGTAAGTCACTAATTCCCTTTTTCTAGCACTTTTTTGCATCAATTCTTTACCCTATTTTCTCTCTGTTTTGGGCTCCGACCCTTACTGAGATTAGGCTTATTTTGAGTCCCTCTACAACATTGTAGAAGGGCTCAACCCCATTTGGCACCTCTATGATACACCTCTTTCAATATCACTCTTTATGCAATATTTTGCATGCTTTGTTTGGCTATGAGTGATCCATTTTCGAGCTTGATATAAACTGTCAGTGGGCCTATTTGAGCCCCTCTTCAACATTGAAAAAGGGTTCAACCATGTTTGGCCTCTCTATCATGCACTTTCTTTGTAATCCTCCATATTTCCCGTAAAATTGCATGATTTATTTGGCCTATTTGTGATCTGATTTGGAGCATCTCATGAACTAATATTGTGCTTATTTTGAGCCCCTCTTCAACATTTAAGAAGGGCTCAACCTTGTTTTCATGCTCTGCATGCCACTTGCTTTTGAATTCATGTTATACTCTTACTTTTGCATGCTATTTTTAGCTCATGAGTGATCTGTTTTCGAGCATGAAATATACTGTGAGTGGCCTATTTTGAGTCCCTCTTCAACCTTGAAGAAGAGCTCAACTATGTTTGGTAACTCCATCATGTACTTGTTTCACAATTTCCTCAATTTACCGTAAAATTGCATGCTTTGTTGGGCTTGCTTGGCTTCTGTTTTGAGCCTTCATCAGGCTTAGAAAGTGTCTTATTTTAGCCCATTCTTCATACCTTGTTAAGGGTCTAAAGCTGTTTGGTACTTTCTTTTGATACCATCATGTGGTAGCCTTTGTTGGCTTCATTTTGCATACTATTTTGAGCATATCTACATACTGAATTGGGGGATGTCATCTCTTGTAAATGTGCATATTTTTGGCCCCTCTTTAATTTTGTAGAACTGTGTTTTTCAGTTTGAGCATTGTATATACCACTTGCTTTGTAATTCTCCTCTTTTCCCCCATTTTTGCAAGCTATTTTTGCCATACTTGTGATCATTGTTTGGCCATACTTTGTACTGAAAAAATGCTAGTTTAGGGGCTGCCTTGCTACTGTTTTACATGTTATGTTCATATTGTGCATGTTTAGTAGGGCTGTAGGCCGTTTCGGGTGCATAACATTGCATTTCGGGCATCGGGTGTAATTTTGTCATAATTCGGAGGGCTATTTGTGCATCATCTTAGCTACTGAAATTTGCATTTTTCATATGCCATATGCCACGTTTCATTTGCATGCCATTTCATGCCTGTATGTCGCTGCCTCGGTTTGCGTGCCGTGTGCGCGCATTTCGAGGCAGCTTGTTTTCATCTCTCGGCAGCTTATGTGAGTGTGGCTGAGGCTCTCTCATGTTAGTGTAAGCCCAATTTGCATTTTCCATGTCATTCGCATTCCGTATGCCATTTCATGCCTTCGGGCCATGCCTCGGTTTGTGTACCCGTGTGCACGCATTTCGAGGCACTCCTTTTTTTATCCGGTGGCCTCCCGTGTGAGTGTGGCTGAGGCCCTCTCATGTTGGTGTAAGCCCATATTGCATCGCATATCCCATTTTAGTCCTGTTGCAGTCCGTATGTCATTTTCTCGGTTTGCGTGCCCGTGGGCACGCATTTCGAGACATCTCATTTTAGTCTCATTGTATATCATATTTTGCATTTTCATGCCTTTATATCATTTCTCTCGGTTTGCGTGCCCGTGTGCACGCATTTTGAGGCTTCACTTTTCATCTATTGGCCTCCTGTGTGAGTGTGGCTGAGGCTCACTCATGTTGGTATAAGCCCATATTACATTGCCATGCCATTTTTAGTCTCATTATATCGCGTGTGTCATTACCTCGGTTTGCGTGCCTGTGTGCACGCATTTCGAGGCATCTCGTTCTCACCAGCACAGTGCATACTAGGTTGTATCTTAGATTGCATTCATGCATTACCTCGGTTTGCGTGCCTGTGTGCACGCATTTCGAGGCATCTCATTTTCATCCGCATTGTGCATACTAGGTTGTATCTTAGGTTGCATTCATGCATATCATGCATATTGCATTGTGTTCGGGATAGGAGTTAGCCCGGGCACGGGAAACGAGGCACGTTTCGTACTCCGAGTGACGGAACGGGTCTCAATCCCAAGTCACCGACACTCCGGATTATCCATGATGGAGCTAGGTTTTGTTGTAGCATTCATCTGCATTCATCCCATATTGAGTTGTGCAATTCGGCTCCTCGGCCACCACGCATCGATATGCGTGATTGGTGGCACAAGAATCGAGACATGCATATATTTTGTGAAATACATTGCTATGCCCCTTTCCTGCTCTCTGTTTGCAGCAGAATAAAGAATCAGCAACTTTTCGGAGTCTGGCACGCATTTCAAGAAACATTGCAAACAGAGGCTAATCGGGGCATCGCCGTGGATTTCCGCGCAAAGCAGCCCAAACATGCATCATCTCATTGTCCGGAGCGGAAGCAAGGCAGTCCCTGGCTTGCATGCCAGTTTACTAGCTTTCTTATTTAATTTGTTAATTAATTAGGAATTTGTATATTATTTCAGACTGTAATATTTTGGACTGTATTATTTTTATTCGGACTGTATTATTTATTCGGACCCTCTGCGTGAGGGCAATGCTGTAATAAGTGTGGGTGAGTGTGATGTATGTCTTCCAACCCCACGTCTTTCTCCCTTTTATTTATCTGCTTATGATGGTAGATTTAGGGCATATTTTCAATTAGCATACAGTATGACAGCATGTTTGCATCATTCATCTGTTTTGCATGCACCGGGCTCGGCGCATCATACAAACTACATCGTATTTCAATTCCAAGTTAAATACATGTTAGTTGTAGCATTTCACATACCATGTTTAGAATAGCCGAGCCTGCTATAGTTGCATTTTGCATGTGTTGCGATTAGGCATTTCTGTATACTTAGGATCATGCATGATTTCTAATGTAGTTTCTATTTTGGCTTGAAGGTACTCGGTGAGTTTTATGCTTTAGCATCCTTGCATGCGTGTGAGTGTTGCCATGAAAGCATGCTTACCATGAGGCTATGTGCTTATGTGATATATCTGCCTGAATGCCTGTGGGTGAAGGTTGAGTTATTTGGATTGGACAATGCATTGACTGTTTGTTTAAGCCCACTAGATAGTGGCAAAATCATGTTTTCTTAAGCCACACCCGAGGGTGGCAAATCCACGTCTTAGCCTACCTGCGGGTAGCACCATCAAACCATTTTTCAAACAAACAAACATGAAATGTTTTGTTCCAATTCAGACGACTCAGTCTATACTTGTATGCTGTGCGCATCACATAGTAACCTAGGCTAATAACCGGAATAAGAACATACAAAGTTTTCAAAAAACAGATATCATGGTTAGTAGAGGCCGGTCTTTGACCGAAGCGAGCGGGGGTGCTCACGATGTGACCTTCCCCAATCGTACCCAAGTTCCCGAGCCAACTTTGGTGATGACGGACACGTGGCCTTTGGCACCGAGTTAGGGTTTCCTAAATTTCCCATTTAAAAAAATATTTAGGTGGCGACTCTGTATCTGGCAAAGCAGTCCATGTTTGGCACTTCTTTAAAAAAAAAATCTGTTTTCAAAACGATTTGCCGGATTTGGGACTCTTTTGGTTCAAGATTAGAACCGTGGCACAAATCGAGTCCGAACTGTAGCGAGGTCCCTCGCGGACTTGTTACACTATGATCTGAATGAGTACATTCTGTCAGCAGGCCAGGTTGGGCCTCAGGTATAAAACTGCCAGAGAAGGCAGAGCTGTGTTGTGATCTAGGGGGATGGATTTGAGCAAGGGGCAGATGATTTGACGGCTGTGGAAGAGGACTTTGCCAACCTCCAATTTTTCAACGAACCAGGATCCAGGGGACACAGCAGTCAACTGGTTTGATTATGAGGAATCGGCAGAGGCTACCGGGTGGCTGGATGATCAACCGGATGTTGTGGAAGAGTTCCAACCAGAACAGGGCCCGGCAGGGGCGAGGATATCAGTTGTGGCCCGGAAGGGCCGAAACTCAGAGTGCATTGCCGGAGAGCGCCGGTACGAAGAATTTCGTTCAGGACCAGGGCATTGTGAATGCAGGGAATATTGAACAACCAGCTGTACTGACGCAGTTGGAACAAGAAAGATCTGGGGGATTCTGAGAGAATCAGGAAAGCTAAAGCCCCTGTGGGGACCGAAAGTGCTGTGGGCACAAGAACAGAAGATGCTGCGAGCATGTGGGACGAAAGTACTGCGAGTACAATCATACCAGAGTCGGACAAGTGTCTGTGGGCTGCTGACGGAATGTGGTTGGGAAGACGATGATTTATGTCTTGCCCACACAGATGAGGATTGGCGGGGAGCAATCAACCAAATGACACCTGGTATATCGGTGAGGTCGATCACATGACAAGAAGCGGGCGGTATTTCAAGCCCCTGCACCTAGACCAGCCGGAGGCATCTGGAAAGGATAAGGAAGCTGAGAGACAGAAAGAGAAGCAAATCGAAGAAGAGGCTGTACTGAAGCAATTAAAAAGGATACAAGCAGACATCTCCATCTGGGGACTGCTTATGGCATCACGAGTACACAGACAAGCTGTCTTATCGGCCATGGACAAGGCCAAGCTCCCTATAGACACCACGCCCGAACAGCTAGTGGGCTTAGTTTTTCCGGAGGAGCTACCTCGATGTTAACCTTCTCTGACAAGGAACTGCCACCTTGAGGGTGCGAGTCATAACAAGCCACTCTACATTTCTATGGAGTGTAGGGACAAGTGGATACCCATGGTGTTGGTCGACACAGGGTCCGCCATCAATGTATGCCCGGCAAGAACTGCGTATGCCATCAGTTTAAAGACCGCAAGACTTTGTGCCAACAGCCCAGGTGATTTGGGCATATGACAACACGAGCCTGAGAAGTCATGGGGAGATAGATTTCCATGTCTTAAAGGTTCCTGCAACTTTCAACCTGCTTTTAGGACGGCCGTGGCTGCACCAGGTAATGCAGTGTCGTCCACCTTACATCAGATGGTGAAATACCCCTATAAGAAGGGAGTAGCCATCGTTTTTGGGAATTCATCGATCCATCCACCGCCGGAGGTATCTACACCAGTCCTGGAAATTGAGCACTGGCATGGAAGATGTGTTTATGTCAGGTTTTACCTTAGCCGAGGCTCGGGTTGTGCAAAACATCATGGCTGTTAATAAGGGGAGTGTATGTCAGTGCTCAATCTGTATACCTCATGAACAAGTTTCAACACATCCCCGGGATGGGATTGGGAAAGAGCGTCCGGAAGGGCGTCGCAGCATTGGCTGAAGTGCCACACAAACCCCCATACCTTTGGTTTGGGTATCTGCTCACCAAAGAGGATTGGATAAGGAAGGGAAAGGAAATGGCTGGGAGAGCCAGAGCGAAGCAGGCTGGGAAGCCTTTTGAGCTGATGCATAGGCCCATTCGGGGTACCCTAAACGGACGCTTCGTCCGGGAGGGGGAGGACTTTCCGTTTTGTGGCTTCCCAGAGCCATGGTTGAACACGGAGAGGAAGCGCGTACCAGGTTTTGAGATCTTCTTTTGATCTGTAATTATCCGGGGATGACGTTGCCGAAGAGCAGACAGACCCATTGGCTGAGGCTGAGCAGAGTAAGAAAGTGCAATCTGAGGACGCTGAAAATGAAATGGGGGTAGCGCTGGCATGTCTACTTTCAGATCCTCCGATCGAACAGAAGTGCTTGGGGGATAACTTCTCGGTATGCATGATCGGGAATGGAACGGCTACGGGCCTACCAGCAACTATTTTGGATGCATCTATCGCACCCTCTCTCATTTGGCAGTATGAAGAGGGATTTTTGTCCCAGCAGCACCGGGCCAGGTAGTGAGCCGGAATCTGATTCCACAAGTCTTGTGAGTTGGAATCAGGTTCCAGCTCGACTGAATCTGAGTCTGTAATCCTGGG